>OMKL01123215.1:0-10858 GCA_900302295.1 Parasudis fraserbrunneri
GTGGGGATGTTCAAGACAAAACTTATTTTTCATATCAGTGAGTATGGGTATATGAGTACTCCCGAACGGGTAGCATCATGCTACCTGGGGTATGGTGGGATCTGATGATATAGCACGTCTTAATTTAGCTGGATACCTCAACTGTGGCGATTTGATACTGCTATGTATAGCAATTCATCACTTCTTTAATCTGTTTGACCACAGTCAAAAGCTGAGATAGCCTAATACTTAACATACTGATATGCCAAAATCAAGTATTTATGACAGTAAGACAACTACCAGATGAAATTCAAGGCCTTTCAGAGTTTTTAGGCAGTCTGTTCATGTTCCAATTTTCGAGTTCATCTTTTAACAGGACATCATTATTTCATTAAAAGCCTTGAACTAGTACAGGAATCAAAATAGCAATAACGCTTTGAGAGTATCGGGGTACTCCACTACATACTATTTTTCCCACTACCATGAATGAGCATTAAGTTTAGAACGGCAGACTAATGACACGGCAATGAACAGAGAGAAAGCATGACAAACAGGGCCCTATGACACGCAGAAAGACTGGTGCTACAAAGTTATCCCCTTCAGCAAAAGCAGCAGCCAAGTTTAGCTTAGTAGTAGGCCACACCATGGTGGAGTGCAGACTACCATACTTTGTCTTTTACAAATGAATCGGCTAAAACAGTGGTTCTCAAAGTGGGGTTCGGGGACCCCCAGAGGACCCCCTTGAAGGGTTTCCAGGGGGTCCTCAGCAAAATGAATAATAGTTTAATTTCACTATCACTTCATCCATAAGGAAGACAATAACAGAATGGATGACTATTCTGGTCATAGGTTTCACTCTCTCCTCTGTCATCTCCCCCATCTACTGTAGGCCTATAGACATGGAATTCTGTAATAAAAACATATCAAAAAGCAAAAATCTTATCAAACGGGCGTCCGTGGTCTGAATTTGTGTCGGTTTAAGAGGTCCTTGACGTGAAAAAGTTTGAGAATCTCTGGGATAAAAGACACATTTCCATAACGCTGCGTGTATCTCCCTGCACGGTGAATGCATTTCCCATTGCACTATGCAAGCTCAAAGTTCAACACACGAACATGTGAGATATCGTGACCAGCACCTGTTCAGTGCGACCAAAATATTTCTGTCCAAAAGACGTGGACATTTTTATTTTAGCCCGACTATCTATTGGCTGGGATGAAGACAACAAGCCTATTAGCACGCCTATTAAACCTGCAACGTCGCATTTATTATTCTGATCTGCTCGATGCAGGATGTCCCGATGAGAGCGATGCATTTCGCCAACTTTGAACCGCAACATTTTCACATACAGAACATTCACATAACGACATTTCCAATCAACTGAAATAAATAAATAGCCTATTCTGGATATCAATCATAAATTGAGGTCGTTGCTGAGTGCTGAACTTACCCGGGGCAATTGTTTCCCAGTCAAACAATTAGACTCTTCTTGATTTCGAGTTGAGCGCTCCCGTTTATAAACTGAAAAAGCCTAACTACTGCAACCGAATAATAAGTGAATAAAATGCGCGGCTGACGTGGTGTTTTAAATCTAAAACTTGCGGGCACACGTTCACGCTCCGCTTCTCATCCGTCTTGTCCCCTTCAATCCTTTTGTAGTTGTGTCCCTTCAGCAAGTTCTTAACCCGCGCTCATGCGCACTTGATGCTCGGCCAAGCTGCGTTCCTCCCATTGTGGAGGTCAGTGCAGGTACACCGCCTACCAGCCGAGCCTACCTGGAGAGCTGGGGAGGTTGGTAAAACTGGTTAAATTCCCAAGTGACATCACTGTTACTGAATTGTACGTCCAGTGAAAGATGAATCTGTCGGTAACTGTCACATAATCCGTTTTTAGGATGGTGACTTCTCTCTATTTTTAGGGCCTTTGTTTTTTGTTTATTTATTGTACTATCTGTACGTTTTGTCTTGGCTAGGTCTCATTAGAGATCAATCATCTTCATGGGATCAACATGGTTATATGAAAGTTCAATGAAACTAAACCCATCAAAAGGAAATGAATATGCTTTAGCGCAACAAAATAATAACTGGGTTGAGGAGATTATGTGGTTAGATGTGGTTGGTACGCCGACCCAACCAGCTGGCAGCTAATACAAACATCTGTTGGTCGATTATGCAGAAAAGATATCTGTTGACTATGGGCTTTGCCTTGAGTCACCCTCTTCCATAATAAGAGACTGAAAACGCGAGAAGAGAAGATACTTGTCCAGCAACACTGGTGCACGTCGTAGACCTATTAAATGGAGAACAATAGTCTACTGTCAATTGCTTGTCTTCTTGCTCATTATATAGTTCAGTGTTGCTGTCCACACTGTGAGGTCCCGCTATCATTGTACCATGTGTATTTGTAATGTTGTCTTGCTATGGAAGCTCCCTTTAAGTGGGCTAGTAAAGAGCGACATCTTGTGGTTATTTGTTGTCATAGGAGGGATGACACCTGATAATGAAATAATAGGTATTTAGCCTGAATCGCAAAGCGACAGAATAAAGTTTCGGCTACGTCAGAAGCAAATTTTATGTCAGTAGACAAATGGTGTGCCTATGCCTCCTTCTGCTTTCTAATAAGATAACAACGGTATAAACCCTATTGGAAAATAGAATGGTTGTCAAAATACAATAGCATTATTGGCATACTTTACAGGGATAATCCACCCTAAAACTAGAATTTACATTGTGCTATTTCAATGATCTTGGACAGTTCAGTCAATATCTATTAGACAATTGTCTAAAATCAGAGCATCGACACTGACAGTGAATCAGTGACCGGCTTTGTGGGTTCGCAGTTTTGTTTGAGCTATCCAACTACGTTTTATTTACATGTACGGGTTTACAGCTTTGAATCAGAAAAGGTCCCCATATCCCAGTAAAATCGCCATGGGTGCTGTCATCGTGTCCTAGGAGTTGTTCCATTATTTAGTCTATGGTGCAGCTCCAGGATTAGTATATTGATGACATCATCATATAGTATTGTCTCTGTTGTTCAGCTTAATGAGTCTTGTTCATATATTCACACATTGAAACTGAGCGGTATAATATTATTATAGTAATAATATATGTGAATTCTATTTTAGGGTGGATTTCCCCTTTAATCTTTTAAACATTCTCCGCATTCAAACTGCTTTCTTTAATCTTTTAGCAAAGTGCACGAACCGTATTCGCAAGGGCTGGCCTCAGCAGTTGGATTTCAAGCATGAGAAAGTCTATTATTTGGACCATATCCTCCCTTTGGCACTGGTAGCACAGTATCCGTTCATCACTGCTTTTTCAGACCCGCATTGTACAAAGCGTGCTGTTGTCCATGCGGGCCACACCTCTCTTTACTGTGCGCTCTCACTTCGGATTGGCCCGTGTGTCTGTACACCCCCCTCAGCCACACAAGTTCCGCGTTGAAGGCATTTAAAGAATATTTTCTTCCTCCTTCATCCCAAGACTCTTGCTGTTGAATCTAGCTGCAGCCATGTCAGACCGAGGATCTTTCGATACAAATGTAGTCACGTTGACTCGGTTTGTTTTGGAGGAGGGAAGAAAGGCGAAAGGCACAGGAGAGCTGACAACGCTTCTGAACTCAATGTGCACTGCCATCAAGGCTATCTCTACAGCTGTCCGAAAAGCAGGCATCGCAAATCTGTAAGTACCTTATAATTAGATACAAATTATAAGTACACATTAGTCTAGGCCGTCCAAACAACTACCGAAAGTAGACTATCATACACTATTTGAAACTTTATTGATTGCACTGCAACTTGACAGAATGGATAGCTCCATCATCCACGTTGGCACTCAGGTTTGCAGGAGAAACGAGAGCACCAATCAGGAAAGCCTTTCCTCAAACTGACACGCCCTCTTTAATATTAGAAAACATTTTATGTCACTGGCGTTAAGTGTTTTTATAGTGATAGACCGATCAATCGATAGGGCACATATCTGGCATTTTAAGATAAAGGCATCGGTTGATGACCGCACCCACATGGCATATAAAGAAAAATGTATAATGCTAATTGTATTATGGAACAACTTCCCTAGTCTGTCTATACTATGTACTATGCTACTTTGTCTACACTACTATTTACTAGCTACTATGCCTTTACTACTATGTACTACGCTACTATATCTATATTAATATGCCACTATGTCTATAATACTATGTATATACTACTATGCACTCAATGTGAAGCACTCAAAGTTCGGCACTGCTAGACGAACAATACCACTTACCCTTACTGACTTGTTGTACACAATTTGTAAGTCGCTTTGGATAAAAGCGTCAGCTAAATGACTGAATGTAAATGTAATTTCAGTTTTACCATAGTACCGGCCACTGTATAAACAATTTACCTTGGTAAAAGTTATCTATCACCATGGTATCACTTTTGTACTTAAATTACATCTGAGCCATGATACCAATGGTGCAAACCTAAGTGTCTTCAGCCAGCTAAGCTAACTAGCTAATATAGTTCGTATTAGTGCCTTAAAGATACATGGAAAAGGCATTCATGACATTGTGGGCTTCCTGAATTTGATGTATTTTCAAAGGCAACATATCTTTGGAGTGGATTGAGAGTTGATTTGATTGACGTTTGATTGACATTCTTAAGTAAAACACATGAAAACTTTTTTATAAAGATAGGGGAGAGGCAGGGTTAAACATTTTATTGTCTTGTACAATTTTTGGGGTGTTTGCCCTCAAGTGCCGTGACTACTCACAGATTATGTAGTTTTTACAGAAAGAGAAAACAATGGATTTCTTTCGACAAAAATAAAAAGGACATTTTTGTGAAAATGTTTTGGCATAATGATAAATAGATGAGAACTAGATGCTAGTTCCAATGGTCAAATGGAAGAAAAAGCATTTTTGATTTAATGTAATCTCAGCAATTTTGTTTTATCAGATGCAAAAAAGAAAATCATATTGGCATTTTATCGGCCATCGGCTGCACTGCTCTCTAAATATCTGTATTGACATTGGCCACTGAAAAACCCATACCGGTCAACCACTAGTATTTTTTTTAAACAATATAAATTTAGGAAAGTAGGAGTAATGAGGTAGCCTACTTTTACCACTGAAGTATGGTACTTATAATTCACAGATCTTAGTACTTTTACTCCACTAAATTTGGGAAATATTACCGTAGTAGGCTACATTATCTGAACCCTGCAGTTACAAGTTGCTTTGAAGAAAAAAAGCTTTACATAGAAAATACGTTGATTAAAATGATGCACTTTAAAGGAAGTTGTCAGAGCCAGTATACAAAGGCCACGAACTATGACCCTTTCAGGTTTTAACTGTTTTGGAACATTTCCCCGGAATTCTGTCTTGGAATTCTACAGTAGAAGTCCATATATTCAATGACTAGAAAGTACAGATTTTGACATCACCAGTAAAGGTTCAGTTCTCAGTTCCACCTGAAAGGATTAGCATAAACCTTTAGAGGTGAATGCATCCAGGTTTTGATACTTCTGCACTACCACTGAATATTAACTGCCAAGTACGTTCAGAATTTGGAGAGCTGCTTTTACCAAAGTAAAGGCATAGTGTACTTTATTTTCATCACAGCTGAAAAGACTGTAACAACTGAGACATGATATTTCATAACTAGCTATTTCATTACACACAGGCATGCCCACTAACACACTTCCTCCTCAAGAAATGCTGCATCATGCTACCCTAGCAGTATTTCTGTTGTCATTCAGAAGATTATGTGGATTTGGTCATTTCAGCAACCAAAGGTTATGATTGTTATGATGCATAGCACAAAACCTACAGTCTATGATCCCAGACAGCCAAAGTGATTATGTGATTATGTAATTGCCATAGGGGAGACCTCGCCACGCTATAACACTGATTCACAAGGATACGTGGAGAACAGGTGGGATTGGGGAGCTGCTTTAGAACATAGGAGATGGATGTCAGGTTCTAAGAAATGGCTTGTGTGCAAAGGGCGGAACAATTCAATTCGACAACAACGATTTGATTCCGATTCTTTTGGAAAAGACCAGGTGCATCATAAAATCACTCCATTTTGATTTGTTTAATTGACATTTGTAATATTTATACAAATGTGACGGGACTCACACTCCCAAAATGATGTAAATGATCTAAATATACAAACTTAGGGCCAGGCAATATGGCCAAAATATCATATCACAATAGTTTTGAGGATATGCATTTGTGGACAATGGCATGGTCAAAGTCCATAGCTTTGCATGGATCTACAATGGTATACCTTTATATTCGGTATACATCCCAGCCCAACATCTTGAGTGATTTTTTATTCCAGTTTTACAGATCGATGCAGTTGGATTTCCACCTTCAAACTGATGCATTATGATATTTCGATGATCCTCTGTTTTCATGTGATGTCCTAAGGTCCCTCTCAGGCCACTTTGTGGCAGCCATTTTGTCTATCTATCGTCTGTCTGTCTTTATAGCACATTTTACACAGTTGCTTTACAAACATCAAAAGAAGGTATTTAAAAGAAGTAATAAGATCAGCAATAAAATGTAAAATATACAAGATTAAAAGAAGGTTAACAAAAAAAACTGTGGGATATATAGGATTCGCTCCTGTTCCTTTCACTTTTATTGCATTTGGGAGACAAAATGGTACACATGAAAACAACTTTATTTTAATTGTATTTATTAATGAAAAAACATTTTTTTACACCACTTCTCTACACTGTATGGATCAAGAGGATTCTATATCACACGGTAGTTTTCCCCAACATCAGCTACTACTTCTGTTCTGTGTTTTTTGTTTTGTTGCTCAGTTATGGCATCGCCGGCAGCACCAATATCACCGGGGACCAGGTGAAGAAGTTGGACATTCTGTCCAACGATCTGGTCATCAACATGATTAAGTCGTCCTTCACCTCCTGCGTGCTGGTGTCCGAGGAAGATGAGAACGCCATCATCGTAGAGCCGGACAGACGGGTAAGGAGGGACTCTGGAAATCGGAACGGAATAGAATTTGTACATTTAATCTAATGGGTTTAAACCAGTGTGCCAAGGCAGGTTAGGTATGTCCTCCGTCCTCCATCCTCAATTCCTCTGTGACCCGAAAACGGAAGAATTGTCGGCATATTTAAGGCCGTTCCAAAGCCGTAGGAAACAGAGAAGGAAGCCTCAGGTTTCCTTGCTTGACTCCTCAAGGATACACGTATGTGTCCTCATGTGGATGTGCTTGTCAGAGATCTCTGACAAAGGCTGTTAAACGCATAAACCTCCTCCCACAAACATCACTTCAAATGAACAAGGATGAGTGAACAAGGGTGTTCCATTTCTTTTAACACGTTTGTTTCCTCCCCACCTCTTCTCCTTGCATCCCTGTGACATTTCACTGAGGAATCGGTGAATCAACATTCATTAGTTGGGCATGTCCTAATGTGTATAGCACGTTGGAATGCTTTAGCGTAAAAGTTGATAATAGCCACACCCCTTTTATAAGTCTATGAGAAAAAAGGAATGAAAAAAACAGGTGAAAGAAAGGATAGAAGTGCGTTAACGTTAGTTGCTTGCTGTTACACTGTTAGCAAAACGCTAGGGCAGTGTTATGGTGTTCCAAAGACAGGGGGATAATGGCTAGAAGGCATCCGCGTTACAGACAGCTGCCTGTGACCACATGATCGCGCTGTGCCCGTTGCATTGTGGACTCTCGGAGAAACCTAAATGATGTCAGTTGTGAACGTGAATTGCTACTCTTGACAACTGAAACAATATAATTCGATATTCTGAATGTTTTCCAATCATTTTATTTTCTTCCTAGGGTAAATATGTCGTGTGCTTTGATCCCCTGGATGGATCCTCTAATATCGACTGCCTTGCCTCCATCGGCACTATCTTTGCCATCTACAGAAAGGTAGGCTACTGACCATGCTTTGTCATAACAAGATTTTAGTGATTAAAAGTCTCTTTATTTTTTAGATGCGAAGTGCATCCATGTGACCAACGATGTCACTAACTCATCTATGATGCTTCGCATCTATATGTCCTTATTCCATTTTGCTGGCGCAGGTGTATTGGAAATTTGGGTGGGCGGCAATGGGCACAAGGCAAATTCTTTCCGCTTGCGCCTGTTTGGTGACGTCTGAGCCTAGGCAAGTGCCCCTCTGGTCAGTCCCAGTGCCCATCTGGTCAGCTCAAGGGCCCCCAGACATTCAGGGGGGCCTCCAGACAGCCAAAGACCCAAAGAGCCCCAGGATACTTGTGTATATTAATAGCATCATTGCAGTCATTTCAATTGGAATATGTGCCCATGCAAGTTTTTAATTAAAAGAGGCCTAAGCATGTCAGATATTATTTACTAAAAGGCCCTAGAAATGAGTATTACTGAGCTGTTTTTTTTAAAAAGAATTCTCTTCCTCTGGACCCCCCTAGTTTTGTCCGTTCCCTGAGGGACAGAAGGGGGCCAAAGCACACCCTTGCCAAGGGGGCCCCCTAGTGGCATAATCCAGCCATGGCATGCATGCATGCCCCTGCAAACTGGGTGGGGGCCAACACTGGTGTGTATGGAGGAGGGGGCTGTTGTAGGATCTCTTCCCTGGGGGGGCCATGGGTCGTCCAGAGGGTGGCTCCAACATGTCATGGATGACGGAATATTTTTTGGGGGGTTGTTGATGCTCTTTTATTGTTTCACCCGTGAAAAAATACAATACAACAAAAACAATATGCATTAGTAGTCTACTAATAATAGGCTAAAGCACGAATTAATGGGCTGTAGGCCGACACAACTGTCGAAACTCCATCTCCTATTTTGCAGAACCTTTTTAGTCTAAGTAGGCTAACATTAACGGGGACAAATCAATAGGCGATCACCTCTTTTGTCATCAAGAACTTTTTTCTGAACTCATTTACAAAAGTTATTAAGTAGACAAATGCTCTAAGCAAACTACCACACAAAAAATGCATTATGCAAACCCTGGGTTCTATCTTCCTCTTAAATTAACTCAAAATGATGCATCTGAATTGTATAGTATACCATACATTATATCACACACTGATATCATAAGACAATTAGCCTAGATGTTTTTGGATAAAGAATAATAAAAAGAAAACAGGTTCTGACCATATTTAAGGCCTTTAAAGCCATGGACTTTGTTCTGCAAAACAAATTACAAGGTGTTCGGCAATCCATGCCATTGTACACCGACATAACACCAATTTACAGGCTTGTTTCAATCTGACGAGACCAGCATGAAGTAAGATCAGAGATAACGTCAGATATCAGTTTTGGTTTTCGCTGAAGTGTCTCTTTTAACACATGAACAAATTCACATAATTGACATTACTGTAGCTATCCCCCCAGGCTTTTTCAGGGTGTCTACAGGCATCGAAGCAGGCAAAGCAGGACAGACCAGACACGCAGGCACAGACGGTGTCTCGGTGGAAATAAACTTGTCGGCCAATCACCCGCCCCACAGTGTTGCGGAAGCCAATGAAATGCCAGAAATTTTAGAGCCGCCAGTCACCCTGGCCACCGCTTTAAGACAGCCAATGGGAGGTGCCCCTTTTTCATCCACCCCCCCTGACCCTTACAGAGTCTGTGCGCGCCACTGAGTGTGGGCTATATAGCTGGAACACATCAAGTGTAATAAATTATACATTCATTCATAATCTGACAACATTGAGTATAGCCTACATAATCTTATATAATATTGTCTAAATGGCTGTGTGGGCGATACACACATGTTGCCACTGGCCTTGGTTGGGTTTTTCTTAAAGGGAATGCGAGGAGCTGATTTTGATTTGCCATAATTAAAGCCTGCTCCAACCCCACCTGCTTAATAATGGATTCCTCCTACCTGCCAGGAATGCTCTGGTCACCAAATTACCCCCCAAAAATACGTTGGACACACCCACGCCCACCAGCGCCCTGAGCTCGAACCCGTGCTTGCACTCGCGTTCTAGATTCACGAAAACAGTACGTGGGTTAAAACTCAGTTTCGCAGATTTGCCGATCAAATCAACCGTGCGATCGGTCGACACACAGTCCTATGATCATTCGCCGACTAAGGGTTTCTTTAGTCGACGAAAAGCCCCGGAGTTCCGGCTTTGCAGCTTGCGGTCACAAGTGAGGACCTAGCTAATGTAAGCCGTCCTTCCTCCAGAGCACCGAAGACGAGCCGTGTGAGAACGACTCCCTGCAGCCGGGCAGGAACATCGTGGCAGCGGGCTACGCCCTCTACGGCAGCGCCACCATGATGGTGCTCTCCACCGGCCAAGGAGTCAACTGCTTCATGCTGGACCCGGTGAGTCCATCCTCGCCGGGCAGTTTCGCCACCCAAAAACATTACATTTAGTGGTTGACTGAAATATCAGGCTAATATTGGCCTATAGGCAGTAGACCATACATATCACTCTCCATACATTTAGTACTATGTACATCAAACAATAGACAGAAGACTATAAATATCACTCTCCATACATTTATGTACATCAAACAATAGTCAGTAGACTATACGCATCACTCTCCATACATTTAGTACTATGTACATCAAACAGTAGATGGCAGACTATAAGCATCACTCCCTATACATTTAGTACTATGTACATCAGTGTAGCAGACAGAATGGTTGCAGCTGTGGAGGGAAGTGTAGTGAGTGTCTAGTAGTGCATTAGAACAGTAATACCATGAGGTAGTAGTATAGTGAGTGTCTAGTAGTGCATTAGAACAGTAATACCATGAGGTAGTAGTATAGTGAGTGTCCAGTAGTACAGTACAGTAACACCATGAGGTAGTTCTACTGAATATAAGTAGCACGAGAATAAGTCGGGGGCACCATCGCCGACACGATTCCTCTGTTCATTGTCGACGTTTTGTTTGTCGGA
>OMKL01123224.1:2371-21078 GCA_900302295.1 Parasudis fraserbrunneri
CACACACACACACACACACACACACACACACCATCACTAATGTGTAAGAAACTGTGTGATCGTGATCCTACTTTGCTTTGACCCTTTAGTTTCAATCAGTACCGTCTGAATAACTGATTATTTAAAATTATGTCAATTATTGTATTTTTTCAGATCTTTGCCAGACTATAAAAGCTCTTCCCATGGCTCACAGTTGTAAATGCAAACTGATAAAAATATAAGGGCACAAAAATGTTAAGCACAGGAGGAGGAGAAGAGAAGAGAAGAGAAGAGAAGAGAAGAGAAGAGCAGAGAAGAGAACAGAGAGAGAGAAGAGAAAAGAAGACAGAGGGAGCAGAGAAGAGAAGAGAAGAGAAGAGAAGAGAAAAGAGGGAGAAGAGAAGAGAAGAGAAGAGAAGAGAAGAGAAGAGAAGAGAAGAGAATATTCTCTTACCACTTTATTAGGGTCATTACGGTGATTATCCATACAGTGTTTGACCAGTTCTTGCTGGTCCAAGTTTCTGGCTCCACAGAATGGACACACAAACGTTGAGCGGTTGGGGATATTGCTACACACGCACGCACACACACAAACAACACAAACAAAAGAGGAGAAATAAACAACAGTTTGTACAACTGACCGATAGCTATAATTTTCCTATAAATGTTTGTTTGTGTGTGTGTCATGCATGCATGATGATGTGTGTGTATTTACTGATATATGTTGTCATGGGGGATTTCTGCTTGTCTAACCCCATGTGGCTTTTTCCCTCCAATTTTAAATCCTGCCTAGCAATGTGTTTTCACATGGGCAAATAAATAAATACAAATGCAAATATTTAGCTTCACACCTCTCTCTCTCTCTCTCTCTCACACACACACACACACACACACACACACACACACCAAAACAACAAACATACAAATACAAGCTCTGACAAAAAAAGAAAGCAAGTAAGCAAAGACAGCTTCCTCTTTGAAGCCATAATCAAGTCCTCTCTCATCTCTCTCAGAACATCATCAAAGTTATGAATAGTACCACACTGACTCTTACAGTACAGTGCACTGTATCTTTTCATTTTTTATTCAAAGCCGCACCGGGTGGTTTCGAGAAAAAGAAATTACCTCTATAATGACTAGTTACAAATGCTTGAATATTGTTTATAATCTCGACACGAATCCCCCAAATCACCCTTTGAAACAAAGTGAACCAACTTTGCGCTTAGAGGATGCTTCTTTGTACGGTAAAGGTGGTGGGAGGGTAGGTGCACCACAGCCAAACAGATCATTTCTAGTTTCAAACAGTGCTCCAGGGATCCAGTATTTCTCTTGTAACATTTATGCAATAAATACTAAAGACATATCATACTTTATTTTGACTTTTCGGGGGTTCGTCTTTCCCCCCCCAAAACTATCCGGTGCACCTTTAACCTTTATTCAACCAAGTATCTGTGTGAATATACAGAATCTTTAAACGCCATATCAAACCATGAAAGTCACCACATTTGATTAAAATGCCATGCTAACCTCTTATGTGTCACTTGTTTTCTGACAGGTTTTGCCATTGTGATATAAGACAGTATCTGAGGAAGAATTGTTCGACACCGTATTATGGCACAATAAAAGCACCTTTTCATAAATATAAATGCACCTCTGATGCATGGCATTTTAGTCAAATGCGGTGACTTTAATGGGTTTATGTGGTGTTTAAGACACATTTTCAGACACACTGGAATAATGTGGCAGTGGTGTATTGGGCAAAAAACTACAAATTTTTTCAGTAATTTGAGAGCATTAAAAATTTTTGAGAGATTAAACATTTTAAAATGCTGGTGTGGGCTCTGACCAATCATAAGTTTGGTTAAAAAAATTGACTTTTAATGGAGATGGCGATTTAAATAAAAAATAAAAATATTTCATGAAATAAAAATGAAATGCAAGCAATAGTCTGTATGCTTTCAGTGTAGCCATGGTAGAACCTTTCACCTTTCTGTCCAACAACCCTGAACTCCTGAAGAAGAAAAAAAGGAAAGGAAAAGGATGAAAAATGACATCCTTGGTGTGTGTGTGTGTGTGTGTGTGTACCTGGGGATGGGCTGTGAGGTTGGGACCACAGGAACAAATTTGGGGCAGTTAGCCATCTGCTCCTGAACCTTAGAACAGGACGTGATATGAGACCTCATCTTTACCAGAGCCACCTGGAGAGAGAGAGAGAGAGAGACAGACAGAGAGAGAGACAGAGAGACAGAGAGAGAGAGTGAGAGAGAGAGAGACAGAGAGAGAGACAGAGAGAGACAGAGACAGAGACAGAGAGAGAGAGAGAGAGAATAGTTCAGTTAAAAAACCATGTGTGTTGGTTAGTTGAAGCTTTTTCTATTTAGTAGTTATTTTCCTTCAATGTGAATGTAGGTGTGTATCTACATGCATGTGTCTGACTTAACGTGTGTGTGTGTGTGTTTGTGTGTGTGTGTGTAGGGTGTGTCTGCTGTTGCTAGGTGACTACTGAAAAGTTGGAAGCGCGGTGCTCTTTTGCTAAAAGTTTAAATATTTTCAACTTCTCTAGTGCTCTGAGTGCTAAAAAACCTGCTCAGCCCTCAGCTCTGTCAGCAACATTTAGTAGTGCTGTGTTTCCATTGAAACAAAGGAGAGGAGGAAGCCAGCCTCTTCTAGGAGGACCATCCAGCCACCTTGGTGTGTGCTGCTCCTACCTTCTTGCCACAGCCACGGCAGGGGGCCTTGTAGGAGGCCAGCTGCTTTTCCACACTAGACGACCTGTCGACCTTCTTGGGGTCAAAGGGCACGCGGCAGAGAGGGCAGAGGGGAGAGGTCACCTGGAGACAAGGCTGGAGACACTCCCCACAAAACCTGAAAAAGGGAGATGAAAAAAGAGAACAAAAAGGAAAAAAGTATGGTCCCCGAGGGGGAAAGTGTGTCAGCACACAGGTTGCCTTACAATGTTGCCAAAGCATGGCTGAGATTTCAACGTGTTTCAGTTGTCTAAGTATTTTACTGGTTCAAGCCACCTCAAATCCCAAGAGGTTAGGATTAGCATGATGGTTCCATCACAGGTGGGTCCCTCCGCTACATCATGGTGGAAATGTGTTTTTATATGTGCGCATATGACAGGACTGCGCAAACACACACATGCATGTATGCGCGCGAAGTATGCTAGTAAAGAATGGCACATGAGTCAAGAGGATGCACAGCTGTTTTTCTCTCCTGCAGCCATGGCTGTGTGTGTGTGTGTGTGTGTGTGTGTGTGTGTGTGTGTGTGTGTGTGTGAATGCTTGCATGTGCAGTGGTGGTGGTGGTGTATGTTTGATGCTGTTGATGGAGTGCCAGCTAGACCTGCTGTGTGTTCCAGGCTCGTCTGCATGTTGAGGACCTGTTGGCCAGTAGGAGACCAGTCCTGGGGTGTAGACTGAGCAAAGGTGTGCTGGGGAGAAGAGGCTCCACCTGATCTAACCAGCCGACCACATCTGGAGAACCCTGTCAGGACAGAGAGTAGACCACACGATGCATCTTCAGAGCCAACACGCAGAGCCAACACTTACAGCCAGCTTCAACAAGCAAATGTCTGTAAAATCCAAGTCAAGAAATGGAAAATGCATTGCCAGTGTGTGTTATAGCTAGAGAGCTCATGGCACGATATTAGCACTATAAATAGGCCACAATATAAGAATTAGAAAATGTGTGTATGTGTGAGCTTCTTATACAATATCAAGATGGTATTTAGGCTGCTATACAATCATTTCTGCAAATCTGTGAGTGTGTGCGAGTTGTACCCAGAGTTTGGTAGCGATAGCATTGGCTTGTGGAGGGCTGAGGCCCGGTGTATGTAGGGCCATGGTGGGCAAGGACACGAGCAGGACATCAGACGTCAGGGTCCATAGGGTCTCTACCTTCACCCCCCTAATGAGGAAGCCCAGAGTCTGTAGCAGACCTGGGGAACCCAGCTAGGGAACAAGCAGGAGAGGTGAGGGGGGAGTGGGGAGTAAGTGGAGAGTAACTATAAAAATTAAAAATAAAAAGTATTCTCAAGTGTATGAAGAATACTCACTGCGTCGCGTGGAAGCAACTCATCTACAATCATTTCAGCCTGAGAAAGAAAATGTATGTATTACTTAATTACGCCTTTTTTTTAAATAATATTTGTGGGTAACCTTAAAATGGCAGAACAAAGACTTTATGCTGCCGTTTCCCTTCTCTGTTACTCCATTCCAAGACTCCTTATGGCATATGAAAGCAAGACAACAGCTGTGAGACTGAGGTGAAAGTGGAAGACTCCAGCCAAGCACCTCACAGCCCCCCCTCCCCTATCTAATCTCCATCTCACCTCAGGAGGATCAGTGTCTTAGAGACTAGCTGCCTGTCAGCTGTTGTTCAAGCCTAATCCCCCCACCACCAGCTGGCTGAAAACCCAACCATGTATAACAAATAGGGCCTTGTACAGTGAAATGGATTGACTAATATCCACCGGAGCTTACTGGAACCAGACATGGAGGAGTTAGTTGTACACAACCAGTCAGCTAGTACACTATACTGCTTATTTGTATTTCAAATGTCAGCAGGGATTATGATGAGAGCTTGGTGATGCCTGTGCTTGCCCATTACTAGATCTACCATATTAGATTGTGTACATCACAGGGGGACATTGTACCTGTATAGGAGTGAACAACACAGAGGCCAGTGCTGGGAGGGCAGGGCTCAGCTGTGATTGGCTGAGATCCTGCAGGAAGTCCACACCCAGGAAGGGCAGCAAGTGAGCCAGCTCAGCCACTTGGGAGGCAGGGAGTGAAGAAGGGGACTGAAGCTCACTGTTCAGGAACCAACTGGAAATCTGGATGTAGCGATACACATTAGCATAGAAGAAGAGGAAGAAGAGGAAGAAAAAGAAGCAAAAGAAGCAAAAGAAGCAAAAGAAGAAGAAGAAGAAGAAGAAGCAGAAGAATTATTGAACTGTCAATCTACACAAGGCAACTGAATTTTGTCTTTCCGCATATCCCTCCTAGTTACACATACACACAGTCCCCACACATATCTATTTCTTTAGAGTGCACCCCTGGAGCAGTGTTGGGGTCAGTGCCTTGCTCAAGGGCACATTGGCAGAGATGGTGGGCACCATAGATGTAATACCATCCCTCATACCAATCCTCCTGTTGGTACCAGGGATCGAACCAGCAGTTACTAATCAGCCGCTCTACCTCTTGGCCATCCTGCAACCCTGCCAAAAACACTATGCAGCCAAAATCCAACATGTCTCACAAGTTGCACATTTGTATCATGACTTGAAAATGTGCACTGTTGTGTTTGTGGACAGGTCTCAGCTGTTTGTGAATTTTGATAGTGTCTCAGAACACAATTAGATTTGTAACATGTTGAATTTGTGGAAAACAGTCATTGATGGACTGAAACAGGGGCAGAGACACAAAGAAAATTGTCCCTGGCTTTGTTGCTGTTGCTTGCCTGTCCATTTTCTTTATATTTACACATACAAAAAACAATTGAAAGTTGGAAAACAGCTACAATTTACAACATGTGTACTTGAAAATGATAATGTGCATATAAATGCTATAATATACATTTGGAAATGAAGATACACATTTGCAACACAACTTAATGTCTCAGTTCCAGGTTTTTGAGCCCCATACTTTAAGTTGTTCCTACCATGTCACTGGGAAGGCTGAGGCCCTGACGGACACAGGTCCTAATGCTGTCTTGGATAACAGAGAAGGCCTCAGAGACTCTGTATGCCTGCAGATCCTCTGGTTCAGCCAGGCAGGACAAGTTACCCAGCCTAAACACACAAGCACAAGCTCAACAATACATACCGTACTGCAAATATCAATGAACCTGGAGAACAACTCTAATACTTCTTTTGTGATGGTGTTGTGACACTAAATGGTGGGTCAATGTGCCAGAAAACAACTAAACCAATCAGAATATATGCTATTTTTACAGCTACATACTGCATGTACATATTTCATGGTGTTGAAGTGTTTACAAAAGACAATAGTCCTATTTGTTGAGCTTACGTTTAATGCCATGGTCTGATGTCAGCAAATGTGTCTGTGGCTACTGACCTGGTAAAGTCCTGGGCTGTTAGGTTTCTGTAGGTGCCAATAAGCCTGTCAGCTACAAATTGCTGCTGAACGGAACTCAGGGAATTGCTCCCCAACACATCCAGCCCTTCCATCAGCTTGGGACAGGCAGAGCAACACAAAAAAACAGCATTAAAACATAAAGTGGCAGAAAAGTAGGCTAGATATACTGGGTATATTTGTCTAAATATAAGGTGACATTAACCCAAAGCTAAAACTACCAACTGCTACAATAGTGTTTACGGTAATATTTAAACATTGCGATCATTTAACTTTACCAGTAGAAATAATTAAACACTCTGCAATTCCACACGTTTAATCATCATTATCATGTCATGTTACCTCCCCATTCATCCTCAAACCTTTCATATTCATTCATGTCAAGCACTTAAAGGTCAGTCTCTATTCTGTCCCTGGGCCATTTTTAATTCATGTGTTCCTATCTTTACTTATTGAACATCAGTTACAGGCACAAACATTTAAGACACATTGTGGTGGAAGAGAAAGAGGAGGCAGACGAGGCTTTTGACCAGTGTGTGACAAGGAGCATTGCTGTGTCCTGGGGCTAATCGGAATGACAGATACTGTGGCTCTCAGGTTTCCCAGCCAGGTGTCAGAACTCAGAGGCCTGTTACCTGAGCAGGTGAGAGGTGTTGGAAGCTGTGGAAGGGCAGGTAGACGATCAGGTTACCAGTGTCCCTGATGAGAGATGCACTGCCTCTTGTCATGTTGAGGGGGCCCATGGCCTTACCGTACCACCGGCCAAATGCCTGCCGCTGCTCCAAAGACATTAGTGGTATGTTGCTATTGATGGTCTCCCTCCTACAGAAACATTAGACACACAAACAGCAGGTCTCTGTTAGATACAGTGGTCTGTCATAGTCTATTACCAGCAGAAAACAGGACTCGGATGGGAATGCACCTGCACTGCTTTAGAGATTACTTCCATAAAATGCTTCAGTCAAGTTTAAGTATAGACATCTTCTTATACACATAGAACATGATGGACTATCTAGCTTTAAATCTAGTCAGGTAGCTAGTTTCCTTTACTTTGCATCTATAATGGATGTTCTTAACACCCAAGAACACAGTGACTCGTCACTTTTGGTGGAAGGCCGACACCTGTGGAGTGCTGACTAAGGAGCAAACAGGACATCATACCAGCATGATTTTTCCAACTGTAAATCTGTGACAAATTAATCATACAATGTGCCAGTCCTCTGAGAGTTGAAGACTACTGTGCACACCTTTGAATAAACCATATTGTCCACTACATTCTCTTGGAAATTGGATATTCTCTTATCTTCATTAGCCAACTGACATACGGTACAAGGGCAATAACACTCACACAATGAGGCTGGTCTGTAGTGAAGGCAACATTTGGATGTCAGCAGGGCTAGCGAGGGCTAGCAGAGGAGCCAGCTCAGGGAAGAGACTTTTATCCCTCGCTAGGTGAGTCTGGAACAGCACTGAGACCATGGTGGACATGTACTCACCTGTCAGCTGGGAAACAAGAGACAAATAGAAGGCCTGTCTCAACTGGACTGGGATAAAGTGTTACTGTCCATCCTGTACTGAGACTGAAGTGAGGCCGTAAAAGAGACACACGGATGCAGAAAAAAACCAAAAACAAAGGAACAGACTGATAAATCTAAGTGAGTTGAGTATGGAGCTTGACTGGACAGTTGTTTCACCTGCAGTATGTCCTTGTTTCTGCTATAGTACTGTAGGATCTGTCTGAGAGTAGTGATGTCCACTGCACTGAGCACTGGCCTGAGGCTGCCCAGCGGGATACGGAAATACTCCTGGAAAAATGGATACACATAGTCAGGTCAAATATGTGACGCAAAATATACAGAAATTGAAGCAAGAAATAATTAAGTAGGGATGTCGACTGGTAAACGGTTGTTATTAGAGGCGTGTGGAATGTATCACCTTGATTAAAAAGAATCCATCACTAGTCACATCCCTTCCTGTCTGCATCAAGCTGGTTAGGACTTTCTGTAGAGGATGGACAGATGGACAGACAGACAGAGATAGTTAAGACATAATTAATCATAGAAACAGTCGACAAACCATATCATCGAGGTGTTGGTGTTGACATGTTATTCTGTCAAATCAGGTGTTGGTAAATTGAGATTACACCCAGTGAAGAGATTTAGAATGTCCAATATCAATGACAAGTGTGAAACTGTACACCGCTTCCCTGCAGCCAGGCTGAAGACCTGAGGTCAATTACATGACAGCATTACCAACAGCAACAGATCTGGCTGATTAACTACTGTGCCTAAAAATGTAATACCTGTGGATTGTTCCAAAGAGAGACTACTTAAAGGAGAATGTCACCCATTTCAAGCATTCACATAGTATGTTCTTGTTGTGTGCCCCAGTCAATATTTGCGAACATGCACCACTCTCCTAAAACTAGAAACCAAAGGGAGAATCCGCAAATTTGTGATGTCACCTGGATGTAACATCTGAAGCTGCTTCATAGACAATGAATGGGGCTCTGATATTGTGAGGCCATAAAATGTTTGTGTGAGCGTTTATACCAAAATGAGGTTCTGGTTCAGACTGGTTAGCAATACAATAATATAAACCTCATTTGGGTATGTGAATTCATACAAACATTTTATGGTCTCACAAATTCAGAGCCCCTTTGGTTCTCAATGGAGGAGCCCCAAATTTCACATCAAGGTAACATCACAGATTGGAGTCTTTTCTTTCTGGTATCTAGTTTTAGGTTTCCTGATTAAATTGTTTCTGAGAAAACCCTGAGAACGGATTCATTCACAATAAGGTAATGGGCATGAGCAATATAAAAAGAAAATAACACCAATTACTTGAGTAAACTAAAGAAAGGAAATAATGTATTTAATTGATTCCCCTATACATTCCTCTGCTCATTCACTCATTACTTCATTCACAAATTAAGTAATCCATTCATTCATTCAAAGGTCTAGAGGCTACCAACAAGACAATGGGGGGCTATTGTGTTTTGAGGTTTTTGTACCATGTTTAAAGCCTGCACACCTAATCCTAATGCCTACCCCAAAGCACTGCAGAAGGATCCTTTTGTTGTCAAAGTTGACCTCCCTCTCAAGGTAGTGGACTACAGTCTCCAGCACACTGTGTCTGATGTTCTCAGTGACACGCAGGGTGGTCATTTGGCTCTCCTCAAGGGCCACCATGATGACCACAGTGATGCTGACTGCCTGATCCATCATCAAGGTTATGCGCTTGGTCAGCAGCCCCTCCACTCTCGGCCTCAGAGTCTCCACCCAGCAACGCAGCAGCACCTGCAGGGCCTGAGTCTGACTGGCCCCTGGCCGGCAAACTGAGGTGAAGTCAGCAGAGCAGGACCAGTTGAATCTCCTCACCAGGTCCCTGGCCAGGCAGGGCTGGGGCTCTGTTGTGCTGCTGTTGTCGTTGCTGATAGCACTGTGGTTGGTGTAGGTGGCACACAGTGTGCTTACCCACACACTGGAGGGCTCACGGGCCAGCAAAGAGAGAAGGCCAGCATCATGACAGACAGAGGAGACAAAGTTGGCCTGGTCATAATCCCAACAGAGAGCTAGGAGAGATGCATCTGGGAGGCCTATGCCCCAACTGGAGTACTGGCACTGCTCAGTGGGCTTGAACCCCATCAGGCCATCTCCTCCTGTCCCTCCACCACAAAGAGCAGTTGCAACAGGACTAGAGTGGTTGGCACAGTGCTGCAGCAGCCAGGTGTTGTCCAGGTTTGCTAACAGGTTCTGGAGAACTGTGGTGTTGGAGCAGACTTTGCAGGTGAAGTTGAGAGGGTCGAGCTCTGCACAGAGAGCTAGGTCAGTCATGTCGACAATGACGGGCTGGTTCCATTCTGAGTAACGACACACCTAGAACAGAGGAATTTATGTGAGAGAGACAAATGTGTTAAGAATAGAAAATACCATCCTTTGTAGCTAGTGTTGTATAATGTATAGACGGTTTCCGTGGAATTGCGTTGACAGCTTGGACCCAAGTTTATTTCCTGTTGCAATGTTTGCATATACCAATAGCTGACAGGAAATAAATTGTAGTCCATTTATTTAATTTTTAAGTTGTCAAGTTGAAATGGTCTATATATCAATCTTTTGTTGTGTATATAGGAGACATAAAACTCAAATCCAACTACAAGAGACACCTGTGGCATCATGTCAGTGGTCTCCTTGTTTGTGCAGACAGACATCAGCCACTCATTTTGAGGATCCAGTGTCAGCTTCTCAAACAGAGGCATGTTGCAGCAGACATTCTTCTGGAAGGCCAGCTGGTCATGTTGCCAGCAGAGGCCCACAACTGAAGGGTCCACCAGCTCTTCTGCCCACGTCTGGTAGTTACACCAGTCTGGTATGCTGAAGAACAGTGGAGGGTCCGTGGGTGGGGAGCTGAGTGAGATGGTGCAGTGCTCTTCAAGCCAGGCGTTCGCATTGTTACGCAGAAGTTCCTTTAGAAAGGTTGTGTTGGAGCAAACCACAGCCGTGAAACCGTGAGGATCGAGGCGGATACACAGGGATATCACGTCCATGCTGATCAGCATCACATCGTGCCACTGTGAGTAACGACATGACACGGCCACCTGCGAATTGAGGTCGAAATCTGGTGGCGGTGGCTCCTCTGTACAGTTGGGCATCATCCAAAGATTTTCATGGTCAGAAAACAATATGGTGAAGAGTCCCACGCTCTCACAGATGAGCTTCTGAAGCCTGTCACCATCCAGGTTCCAGCAGAAAGCCACCAAGGACGGATCGACTTGCTCTGTGGGATGAGCTATCCAGCTCTCATAGTGGCAGAACTGGCTCACCATGTACGTTGTGTCAGAGGCATTGGCGCAATAACCCCACAGCCAGTTGTTCTTTTTGTCTGACAGAAGCTTCTTCATCAGCGCGGCATCGTTACACACCCGCCTCACAAACTCTTCACGGTCATTATCGCCACACAGCGTCAGCAGGCCTGCATCCACCATACCGCCGCCTGACCAGTTTCCATAGTTACAGAGGAGCTGGTTAAGGCTGAGGGCCGCCCTGGCCACCCTAGGGCGAGGAGGGCGAGATAGGGTTTCTGATTGAGGAAGGGCATCAGGAGGCCGTTGTGTGCCCCAGACACTGCAGTCAGAGGACCTGCTGACTGGAGACACCAGTGCTTGAATCACATGACAGGTGTTGCTCCACACCTGCTCCAACTGTGCGGGGGTGAGCAAGCTCAGAGCCTGACAGAAGGTGAACAGGGATGGAGGGGAGGATCCTTCTCGTGAGCTCATAGTGATGATATCAGCACACAGTGTATCATTGAGACTGGCTAGATTGTGACGGTCACACTTAAGCAGGATGTCTTGGTTGTCATCTTTATTATCTTTGAGTTTGTCATTAGTTCGGCTGAAGGGGCCACGGTGCGGGTTCTGGCACTCAGGCCCTGGGTAGCTGCACAGAGACTGTTCTGGAGCCAGAAAGATATCCAATATGGAGTTACCAAAGGACCAGCTCAGGTTGTGGTTCATTCCCCTAAACAAAACAGAATCATTTGTTTAGTAGCTCTCTTGGATAACTTCCCTGTAAAGGAATAGTGATGTACTTACAAAAATGCATAGATTTAGTGAGAGCTAATCTGACCAATGCCTATCATGTGCTTCTCCAATACCTGGATGGGGTATGAAATAATAGCTTATTCTATTATGCCTCCCTCATTCAAGCAGAAGGAGGGTTAGTGCACTTGCATGTCACTACTTACCACATGAGGAGCTGCTTGAGATCACCTAAGAATTGGTAGGAAGACACTTCATTAGAACCACAAAATATGTAATATTCCAAATTGTAGGAAAATACAAAGGGGATTTTGTTTATATACGCAAGCATGTCATAATACTGTACTGTAAACTGTTACCTTGCTGACAGTGTTCACTTTCATCCAATGAAGGAACTTCAATTCCAAACTGCAGAGCTATTTTCACATAATCCATTGGGGTTTGGAGTAATGTCACCATGAACGTTGAAAAATATGTTACTGACGTGTCTACAAGACTCCTGAAGGCAGACATCAGATTGCCAGAAAGTGGGAGGTGTGACAAAGTTTTTAAAAACATCTCTTGAAAAATATTCAGCTCTGATATTGTGGATTCCTCCATCTTGAGGTAGGATCTCAGAAAACTCTGTCTCTCTACATCCTCACTACCAGTGGTTGGTTGTGTGCATGTCTGGGATCTCAGAGATGACAAAACAGTCAGTAATGGTTTCCCCAATTCCAGAGACACGGTCTTTGTCAGTTCTGCCTCCAGTCCACAGTCCTCTCTTCCAGACAAAATACAAACCAACGTTCTAGGAAGGTTGTCTATGAATCTCTCTCTCAGCAGTGGTCTGTAGAGAGCAAATAAGCCACTAAAAACATTATAATATGCACCAAGGTCAAGATCCTCCAACATGGAAAAGGCACCGATTCGGGAGGTGGGGTCCATAGAATGCTCAGAGTTTGGGTTGATGGTACTTGTTGGACTTGCATCTCTGTTTTTATACTCCTCGGATAAATTATGAATTTGGTCAATAAGTCCACGGATATCTTCCTCTAATGTTGTGGAATCAGCAGGATACTTTCTGTGTATGATTTGAGCCTGCACGCATACCCAACTGACATCACATACCATTCCTAAGAATAAATAAAACACAATATATTAGTCTCTCTTTAGGCCCACCGTTAAAATAGTGAGATTTTTGTGTCTTTCTTTTACTTGTTATTCATATGTCCCAACGGGTAAATGTTGTTTGAAATGATGATGTGATATAAGCTAAAAGAAAATTTTACATTTCTTCTGATGAAATTAGCCACTGGAAATGTGTTCAGAATTTCATAGTTACTGGGACTTAAAATTTAATTTAGTTGCAGTTGAATATTTTGAACAATATTTTCCTTTCAAAATTATGCTTAGGAAGAATGCTTCCTAACAAATCTGATATTGGGTATAATGTCTTGTCTTGTCTAATGTACTTGAGCACAGTGTTAAATTGGTGATTCATTAATGGATGGCATAAAATCATCCTCCTACCACTGCAGGCAAAAATATTGCAAGTGCATTTTTCCTTGTCTAATTTTACTTTTAAAAGTCCATGCTGAAATTAGACACCAAGTCACTGAAAAAATACTTCCACTGAATTTTCACATCGTGGCAGGTAGAGTACAGGTAGGTGAACATTTGTTTTCTCTCACAATTCTGATACCCCAGGAACTTAACTCCAATGCCATCCATTAATGTGCTCATGTAGGCATGCCGCTAATGAAGTAGAGTCCACCCACCGCCCTAACTATAAGCGGATGGCCAGAATTAGAACAATTCTGAAAGCAAAATACTTCTTACAAAATGAAGAAGAAATCCAAGTGGCTTATAGACTATGAGTTTAAATGTTATGTAATATTTTGCGCATGAGGCTATTTAGCTTTTATGAATAAGAACCTTGAATTATTGGAAGGTTGTACAATTTCAGTGCCTACATTTCTAGAATTTCCTGTTAAAATATAACATTTTGCATTTATTTCATACATTCATGCAAAATAAAATACAAAAATAAGTGAATTTTGAAATCCTTTAAATAATCCTAAAGATCTTTACTGCTGCATGTAGTACAGTAATAGTCAAAGGGGGTTTTGGTGTCGAAGTTTTTTGAAGACTGGGGCAGCAGCTGAAAAGCGTGATGTGTGATGAATAACATTTTTAGCTAGGCTTCTGAGGATTCACGTTACCATTTTGTTTCCCCTCAAGGCACCATCTACTATTTTCTATTACTTTCTGAAGAGAAAGCCACATCAAGGAAAGTTTTTCTATTTGTATGATTCAAATTTGGGATATAGGCTGCATTTTCTTGACAGGACACTTACCAAGGAGGATGCACACGGCGCAAATTCCAGGAGTCTGCCACATCTTCTAGTCTATACGCAGGCCAAGGACCTCTCCAAACGCTCAAAATTCCAAATCAGTATCCATCTGGCTTATCCAGTTGAGTGTGGAAAAATAACTGAATCCATCCAAGACCACATATAGAATATTGGCATCTTGGTCAATTGTAGGTCTTATGCAAGAAAACGCATCTTAGAACACCTGTCCCATCTCCCAGGTGGTGATAACTATCGTCCATACCTCTGGCTCCTTTTTCTCTTTGCCAAGTAGGGTAATTCCACTTAAATGCTACACTGAGCATCCAGGACAATGCTACTCACTTACGCGTCACAACTCCCGTGTCTACCTGCAACGCTATACCTGCTCTAACGTAGCGTAATTAAGGGCAGCGGTAAAAAGTAGGTGCGAAATGAGGGCTGTGAAATACAGAACGGATTTCGCAAACAAGCACGGCCATCGGTGCTGAAATATTAATTAACCATGTTGATTAACCCATCTCAGTGCTCCGTCTGAAACCCGAGCCCCGTCCCTGGAGAGGCGTCAGAGACACCAGGCGGGCTGGCGCATATACATAACTGTCGCAAATCATCATAGGGCTATAGTTTGGCCCCATCTAAAATAACTTAATGACAACGCAATAGTACTCCTGGTTCTGGGCATTCTGAAATGGTTCTGGGCACGCCTGGATCCAAACCCTGAATCGCCAGCCACTATTCACTAGTCCCGCCTGCTTCAAAATTATTTGGAATAGGTTAATGAAGTGAAATGGAATGCAATTTACTCCAATGGTCAGGCAAGTCATGGGCTACAGCTGATTCAGAACACTCATCAAACAAGTTGGATAGTAGCAGCAACACAAATAGCAGAACATTGTGGGTGAAAAGGGAGTGAAGTTGTCTATAGCCAAATTTTCGCAATCAGACCCAAAACATTAGGTTTTTTTTCCGATGGGCTAGTTACTAGATTTACGCACAAGGACATTTGGTGTGCTTTTGACAGTGAAAAACCTCCAACCCATGATATAGATGGGCCTAATAGCGGTCTAGCTATAGCTTCTGGTCTAAGATAAAACCAGAATTGGGCCGTTATCCCTTCTCTTAAAGGTTTCTCCCATGTTACTTATGTTTGCCATTACAATTTCTCAGAAAAATATCTCAGAATAGTGAATGGTGGGATATCCGTTGATTTCAGTCATGTCATGATGATAAATCAAAGAAAGAACACGCCCGCTTTTTTTCCCTAGACTTGAAAATGCTTCTTTTTTTTTTTACCTTTATGCAATCAATATTTGTCAAGGCAGCCATATGATTCTTATAAGAGAAAAATCTGATTTAGGAAAGAATACACCCATAGCACAAGAAAATGTGGAAAGAATAAGTCCAAAGGGGTGTGCACACTTCTCCCAGGGCTCTGTAGCAGCACTCATTGTCAGTCAAGAATGAAATGAAAACAGGGCATGCAAGAGGCTTTTTAACTTTAAAACTTTGTTCAGAAATTCAATGTAACTGTATATACACTTTACAATAGCATAGCCTGATGGCCAACAAAGATGTCTTAAAGCATTTTAAATACATCTTCAGCACAAACAGCAATTCCTGCAAGTAAAATGGCTTAATGGATATTGAAAAAATAATTCATTAACACGGTAACTCTTTTCTGCAGAAAAAGTGCCATGATTAAAATTTAATGCAGGACTTTCCCCACAGAGCAGGCTGTATTCTCTACATGCTATGTTTTACAGTTCAGTGACACTGTGCTAAACTAAACATACATACAGATATTTGTAAGAAAAAAAAAACACTCCATCTGATGTAAAGTTAAATCTTCATTAATACATTTTAAAAGTAGATATGACATGCCTTTTGAAATCAAAAATACAAAAAGATTTTCCTTACTTTAAGGATTTTTTTTTTTTTTTTTCTTTAAACATGAAGCTGCATGTATCGTACAACACTCATTGTACAATAAAACTGGTAATGCACATACAAATGAGCTGGATCAAAATATCAAATACCTCCCACCCAATCCTTCAAAAAAAAAAAAAAAGAACACAAAAAAACCAAAAACAAGCCCCTACTGGTATTTCACAATCACATGAAGTAGTGAGCCAACTGAGGGCATAACCAGACACGGGCTGCATAGACCAACTCATACACTGCAGTCTGTGTAGGCGAGGCTTGCATACTTAAGATGGTATGGCAGTTAGGATGGGGAGAGGGCACAGGGAAAATGGGGGCTACCATGGTGGGAACTCAAGACAGTTTTCCTCTTCCATTCACCATCTCTCCACACCACCTCCTATTGTTTTGTTTTACAGTACAAACTTCACATCTTCCCCTTCAATTTGTTTTACGTGGTGAGGGGAGGATGACAGGGACTGAGGAAAGACATCTCAGATTCAGCCATGTTTAATTTACATTCATAGTCTGGATAAGTCTACTCATAAGGTTGTGCCCTGTAACAGTTCAACTCCTCCACAGATTCATTCTGGAGAGTTGATATTCAGACAGGTGACTGGGTAGCAAAAGGAAAACTTGCGCTACAGTTTTAGAAGTAATGAGCATGAGTGACTAGCAGGGGTTAGTTTGGGCAGGGCACAACTGGATTCACTTTAATTGTTCATGGGGCACAACTGAATAGAGCCAAGACTCATAGAATCACAGTACAACTGTAACATATACTGTACATGGTCAGACCACAATCATCCAGATATCAGTATCAGCTAAGCTTTGAGGCCTGATTGTCTCTTTACTACCTAAACACAGGGGGGTGAAAGCAGAGGAAATGCTACAGTATAACTATTAACTTCCGGAGAGAGGGATTGTATGGCACCATACAGGCAGACCAGGCAGGCTCAAGAGAACACTAAAAACAATTCATAGGATTTCAAATACAATTTGATAAAGAGTCCCAACGAGAACAATAACAGAAGAGTTCAACAATGAACATGGAGCCAAAAGGCAACATGGTTTAACAGGAGAACAAACTAACTCTCCCGCGTGTCCTCGTCTCTCGTTTCTGACATCGCTAAGCGACTTAGGTAAAGTTAGGCCCATGACGGCAATCGGGGCAAGAGAAAAGTTCATTATGACAGATGAGGACAGGGTTTAAGCCTACACATGCCAAAGGTTGGGCTTGCGTGGATACCAATGCTCAATTCACACCTTGCTTAACTATTGTTTCTCTTCTTAAATAAAGTTGAAATAATAGAAGAATCATATGGGAATTTGTCATGGGCACATAGGCTTAAGTAGGGCAGAGACACACATTCATATAGTTACCATTCTCAAACACAATGCTTTGAACTGCATTAATAATAAGAAAAAAGGCTTAAAAAAGAACATGGAGTAAAAATATTGATAAAACACCAAAAACAAAAGAAAACATCGATACAGGTAGAGGGGCAGTTAGGGTTTACACCACAGTAGAGGGGCTGACTGCTTGCTGGTACATGGTCTGGCCATAGATTTCTATCCTGGGTAGACTAGACTTCATGACACTGGCGAAGATGTGCTACATTAGTTATACTCCAATGCTACCGATCGAGCCATCAAATGACACATTACAACTAAAAGAAACAGAGCTCCGATTTATCCAGAATACTTGATTAGGAATAAAGAAAACACTGATTGCAGAACAAATGCCGACTCTAATACCACTACTGACTTCGACACAAACTACTTTAGAAAAGAATGCCCTCTAACCACTGAAACAGTCAAATAACTAGTGAGTAGATTTAAAATCCAGTTGTTCTTAGTTAAAGGACCATACCAGTCTAATTTTGACCTCTCATCATTACCAGAGATTGGCCGTGTCCAACAAGTTTTGTGATAGTAGGTGTGTGTGATCTCAGCTTACATTACCATTCACACTACCATTAATATTGAAAAGGGGTGGAAAATACTCTTGAGACGTGAAAGTTGTTTTCAAGTCCCTTGGCACAGGTAATTCACCCTTGTGAAAACCAAAAGGTCATATTTTTGCTTTCAAAATCCATTCAAAAGCCATTCAAATCCCCATGCCAAGCTTTTGGTTTCAGTTTGTGGGTGCGGTTGTTAACTCCCAGGTATTCTCGACTGATGCTGAATGGTGCTGATTTGAATAGCTTGTAGTAGTGTAATACAGTAACGTGAGTGAAGTATATCTTAGTGGTTTTCACAAGGGTGAATTACCTCTGCCTAGTGACTTTGACTGAGTATCACCCCTTTTCAACATCAATGGCAGTGTGAATGGTGTTTAGTAAGTACAAACACAAATTAGTTGAAGGGTCAGTTCACACAAAATAAAAAAATAAAAACATGTTACCCCTTACCCGGAGTGCCATCTATCCATCCAGATCGTTTCGGTGTGATTTGTCAAGTTTTGGAGGTATCTGCCATCACTCCGATACAATGGAGCTGAATGAAGGTATATTTTGGAGCTTTGAGCACCACAAACCGAGTGCCATTTAGCTCCATTGTATTGGACGGATGGCAGATATCTCCACAACTAGGCAAATCATACCGAAACTACCTGGATGGATAGATGGCACTCCGGGTAAGGGGGGAAATATTTATTTTATAATTTTGGGTGAACTGCCCCTTTAAAGCCAGGGGCAATCTCCAGTAATGGTGACAATCAAAATTAGACTGGTATGGTCCTTTAAGCCATATTGTGTCTAGAGTGAAGCCACCACAATGTGTAAAAATATGACTATATGCACAAAAAGAATTATAGGAAGTTCCGGATTC
>OMKL01123233.1:0-12017 GCA_900302295.1 Parasudis fraserbrunneri
GAATGAGGGTAGTGCGTTTGACTGTTCTTTTGAATGAGGGTAGTGGGTTTGACTGTTCTTTTGAATGAAGGAAGTGCGTTTGACTGTTCTTTTGAATGAGGGCGGTGCGTTTGACTGTTCTTTTGAATGAGGGTAGTGGGTTTGACTGTTCTTTTGAATGAGGGTAGTGGGGTTTGACTGTTCTTTTGAATAAAGGAAGTGCGTTTGACTGTTCTTTTGAATGAGGGTGGTGCGTTTGACTGTTCTTTTGAATGAGGGTGGTGGCTTTGGGCTGCGGCGGCCGGTATCACAGGGGTTGCCGAAAAACAAGGCAGCGATGCGCGGCAAAAAAGTAGAAACAGAATCAACTTTTGCCAAAACGCAACCCGACGTCACACTGCGGTGGCCAATCACGTAAACTAGCAATCAGACAAGACGCCAACGGGAAGAAGAACCGTGTTTTCTATGTAGCGTCATTCTGCCATTTACCCATAGAACTATGTTTATCAAGCTACTATAGTGTGGATCTGGTATTTGCTACGTCAGCCATAATTTAATTTTGCATACGCAATCATAACAGTCAATCATAACTTTTTAGCCCAAGGCTGTTCATGTCTCTTCTCAAACCAGACAGAGCATGGGAGGGGAGGGGGATGGTGCTAGAGAGCAGTATCTGCTAACTAGCAGCATAATCATGAGAATGTCTGAAACTGAGAACCACTGATTTATCGACTAATATAGTTAACCCAAACAAGAGAGGATGATATCTTTTGGTGCCATCTGACATTACTGTTGGAGCTGTGACGTGACATTGTATTAAACTTTATTTAGGACAATTACTATTATCATGGTGGGTTGGTTGGGGATGTGGTGAGGCGCTGGTGTTTCCTGGATGAAGGCCGACATGTAGTGGCCTCGTCTCGGGCTCGGGAGCGCGCTATGGCCAGCCCCCAGCTAATGCTGCTAGCAGGCAAACGTTAGATGCCACTCAACAGTGAAAATTTTTTCATGTAGCTACATGCTTGCAGGGGGATCACTTGGAACTGAAAACACAATACCAGAGGAATTTATGAACAGTTTGGAGAATGTGATGTAGGAATAAAGTGAGTGGCAGCTAACATTTGACTGCTAGCTAACTTTAGTTAGTTAGCAGCATTTGCTAACCAGTTAACAACTTGTTTCTGGTTTGGCCCTCCAGGTGCGCTTTGAAGCTAAAGATTGCCTGTGGCTGGTTTCATTTGGGACAAATCACGCCATGTCTTTCCACTAAACCATCTTTCAATGTTAGTATTGTGTGTAGTGCCGAAGCTCTGACAATGCTACGTTACTCTGTACATACAGTTAGGTTAAAGTTCACAACATCACGTCATACAAATGGGTCTCGTAGTGACACACCAACGCACAACCCTGCGGCAAGGTGCCGGATTGCCTGAATGGGCCCTTAGAGGACTAGAGAATTCTGTGTGAAGGTAGGACTTGGGAGGACCATAGAACTCTCCATGTGCATGTAGGACTTGGCGGATAAGAGAATTCTCTATGTGAATGTAGGTGTTCCAATGACGCTGCATGAGGGAAAGGAGAGGAACTCAATACAACCAGGTCACTAAAACAAACACGCCCATGAGGAGTTGTCGTCCATGAGAGCAGCCCAATGAACGGAGGCTTATATTACCCACAGTGCACTATCGAAAGAGTTCCAACAGTGAGCAATCTTACTACCTTCTTGCTTCTGGGAACTATTTTGGTAGCCAGACAACAGTAGTTTATTGGGGCATTTGGGATTCTGGTGAAAATTCCCCAGCGAAGGTGACTCACCTAGTATGACCTCGGGGGCTCTGTAGTGCCGCGTGGAGACGATGGTGCTGTGGTGCTCATGGTCGAAGGTGGCACTGCCAAAGTCCACAACCCGCACTGCTGTGCTCTTCACCGTCCGCTCATCTCGCTTCTGCCAGAAGCAACACACATTAATGTGTTTCAATGGCTTAGGTCAATGCAAAATAAAGTACTAGCCTTTCCTGTAAAATATAATGTAAATATGTACACAATATAACTGGGTTCCAATCAAGGTTATTATAGTTAACTAAAACTAAAACTAGGTGTGAAAAAACACATTAGTTAACCGAAATAAAAATACAAACTAGACTTTAGAAAACGAACTAAAATAAAATAAAAATATACAGAAAATGTCTAGTGTTAGTCATTGTCAATTTGGTCAAATTTGTTAACACAGCAAGCATGAGGAGACATTGGTTCATATGTTCACCTTCTCCACATTGTAAGTCATGGTGAAGTCTGAGTTGACAAAAAGAATGTTCTCAGGCTTCAGGTCTGTGTGTGTCAGCTTATTGTCGTGGAGGACTGTGGGAGAATAAACAAAATCTACGTTATAGTGAGCAACTTCCCTCAGCCTTCAACAGCAGACAGTCCAAGATCTTGGCTGGCATGTGTCTAGCGTGCTGATCTAAAATCAGATTAGCCTTTTAGGGCATTAAGTTGGATGACCAAACAGACCTGGTCAGTGACCTTAGTGTAAACTTGATAAGTAATCGGACACAGTCTTCAGGCTGGTGTTTGAACCAGCTATGCCCTCGTGTGGCTACACGCAGTCTAATGAAAACAAAGGAACCCATTCATTCCCTCCATCCACTCTGCATGTAGGTGAGTGATAGGCGGGGAGAGGAGGTAAATAGCAATGAATGAATGAGGGTCTGTTTGCTGGGGCTCCGGGTTTATTTAGGGCAGCGGTTTAAGACCAAGAAATGGTTGGAAGAGCATAGAAGTAGAACTAGCAGAAGAGACATCAAGTTGGATGAGGTCTTCTGGTGGCCCTTTGGCATGTACCAAAGAGATTTCTTGAATTATCATGCACAGAAAATATCCCCCCCCCTCCATCAACTGGATGCATGCAAAATGCACATGCATTTTGATAACAAAAGAAGAGTTTTGCCCCGGTCGATCTGTAGTAGATACACCAGGGTAGTGGGTTCAAACCATTGAATTCATCTTAAACCATTAGAAGGGCCATTAGGTCCCTAATCAAAATGGATATTATGGTAAAGGCTACTTGCTAAAGTCTTCCACCCACTGCGTGATTGCATACAGATCTGAAAGCCAGTCACCATTTGACAAATTCCATTCATTTAGGTAGCATACACTGAATGAATATCTTTAGTGGTTATTGCCCTTGTACATCTGGTTAAAATATTGCACTCTTATTGTCCTTCTGTTGTCAAAATGTGCACGCACCCCAATATACATCATCGTTGTTTATTTACAAAGTGTAAAAGGTCTATAAATCTATAGCAAGATATTGTATATCCTCTCTTCAATTTCTGTTATGTTCTCTCTGGCTCAAATTCTCTAATGGTCAGATTCTTACAAGAACTACACGTTATAAAAGATAATAAATAAAGGAAAAAAATAATGAAAATAATAATGAAAATACAAAAAGATTACAATGACAAAGGTGAAGTAATTAAAAGGTCATATTACATCATCATATTAAGTACTTATATTTAGGAATGTGTGAGAGGGTACTTACACTTGACAGCGAGACAGATCTGGTAGGCCATGTGTCGGACCTGGCTGATAGAGTAGGGCAGGTAGTTATTTTCCTTCAGGAAGTCGAAGGTGCTGAGCGCCAGCAGCTCAAAGGAGATGCACATGTGGCCGTGATAGTCGAACCAGTCATACATCTGAACGCATAAGCTGGAGAAGATGGGAGAGGAGGGAGGGTTTTCAATGTTCATACAATGGACAATCTAGGTTAACACCATTTCACTTACATAATTCCTATAATCTTAATGAAAGTCATGAAGTGGATGTTTACAGAACAAACTGACCACATTTAAGAGTAAAAAGAAAAAATGTTTTCTTTAATCTAAATCTAAGAATCTAAGAAATTAATCTAGTTTAGGTTATAGTGAAAATAGGTTGTGAATTATTGTTAGATTATAAATAGCTAATTGCTGAATGAAATACATGACTGTTACTGTCAATCAACAGTGTTCTGACACATTTTCTATTTTAAAATTCCATACAATTTCACGTGGCCACTTCCTAGTCATGTGACCAGTACAGTATTGCCCATTCAGCACTGTGAGGCAGCTCCGAGGGGAGTCCCTGAGCAGCTTCACCACTTTATATCAAAGTCGGGTTGTTTTGAATTTCATATTTCTGCAGTGTATAGGCATTAAAACAGAATTATTATCCGTGTTCTTATTCATTTGTAGCTGCCGCTTCCTGCAGTGTGATGGGAGGCCGTGACCTCAAAGTGTTTTGAAGAAAGGAGAGGAAGAGCCTTTGTTAAGATGGATAACCTACATGAAGCAAAACACTTTTTCATCTACCTGTTCATTCATTTCGAACATCTCTGGCCACTTACTCTGAGTGAACTGGATTAACATGCAACAACAGTTGATTTGGATAGTAATTACCAACAGTTATGACGGTCAGTTGATTTGGATAGTAATTACCAACAGTTATGACGGTCAGTTGATTTGGATATTGATTACCAACAGTTATGATGGTCAGTTGATTTGGATAGTGATTACTAACAGTTACCCTGTTATTAAGACCAGGACACACAGTGTCATAGATGCAAAGCGCATTTCCTGTGTGCCGCTACTAAGGGCAGAGTGGCTAACCGTCACGGAATGAGTGAGTTAGTGACATTGCCGGCCATATAGATGTGCATTGTATCTAAAGACTGGCACAGACAGGCCTACTAACAGCATACTTAAAAAGTCATAAACAGACTCTCTCATGGGCAAATAATTCAGTTTGGTGCTGAAATTCCAGACTTCTCCAGGAGATTTTTCCATATCTTTACGACTTGGGAATTGTTAGAATAATTTGACATAAAATGTCCAACCTTTCCAGGCCTGTGAAGGAAACTTGAATTAATTCTGTGGGCAAACAGCTGCGATTGTGATAGTGCAATCAGTCGTCAGTCAGAACTCACTATTTGTTCTCAGGGTCTTTCTCATTAATCCTCTCCAGAACATTGATCTCCAGGCGAGCTGCTTCCTTGTACTTCTCTACATTCTTGATGATCTTCAGAGCGACATGGGCTGCTCCCCTGTGGAACACAAAATAGTTTGAACAAAAATAGGAGTAACGAAACACCACGTGGATTATGGTCGCACATACACATGGGTGTAATGAACATAGAGTCCCTCAGAAGGTCTCCTCCTGCTAGACTGCTACACTGAGAACCACAAACAAGTACCACTCCAACAATTATTTTCGCTAGAACAAGTCACTGTGAACCAGTAACAGTAAAAAATTAAATAATATAAATACAAATACAGCAACACAAGCTACAGTGGAGAAGTCATCTACATGGTCTATAGAAGGTAAACAATCCTCTCATTCAAACCAGCTGATATCTCATTGGCACTGTTGCTATGGAAGCCGATTTGACTGTCAGACACCCCATCACCAGTAATAAAATAAGAACAAATTAGGAGAAAGGTCTCCACTCTACCATGGCAATATTCCCTCGGTGCCATCCGGCTTATATAGTTAAAAGAGTTCTGGAGAAACATCAGCATAAAATATGCATTGGGGCGTCACTTGTTAAAAGGTCCAAGCCGTTAAAATGCTCACTTGGTTTGAGTGTACTGCTGCTTACAGAACCATACGACTCCTCCATAATTAATTTGAGAGTGAGAGAGGCAATGTTTACAGAGGTCCACCGTCACAGAACGCTCAAGTACAAAGACACAATCAGCTTGTAGCATACAGTGACATGTCACCACCAACAACAGGATCAGTTGCCACCGGGGAATGACCGGACAGAAGACCGGACAGGGGGTTTAAAGGCAGCTACTCATTTGGAACCGTAAACAAAGGACATGCTTTATACTGGATACTGACCTAATCAGTCTAAGTCTAAACACCATAAAGACCTGACCAAATAAACATCTCTCAAACCGAGGCAGGGTGAACAGGTTTTCCCTAATGGGGGTCTCATAAATAGGGCTGCAGTGAGGCTCTGCGAGATAGGTGGACAGCTGTTGTTTTTCAGCGGATACACACCTGCGATGGTCGATGCACTGCATCACCCTCCCAAAGGTACCTTCCCCCAGAGTGCTGACAATCTCATCTGCAAGACAAGACAGAAAGAAACAAGGGAGAGAAAGAGAGCGGGAAAGAAGGGAACAGAAGAATTAGAGCTGTGGACCAAAGCATGGATACAAAAAATGCAAAGTGTGACAGGCGTATCAATGCTAGCGCCCATCCCTTTTACAATTGGCTGCCTATTCAGTTGGCAGGCATAGAACTCTCCCAGATAATCTATGATAATTACATTCATAGCACTAACAATACATGGTAAGAAAATTATCAGGGGGTAAATTTAGATTGCTCCCTTCCTGATGACCAACTGTAGCCAACAAGAAGAGCAGCAGACACTGTATTAGTTTTGTTGTGGTTTGCCCAAAAGGACCCGGTGGAATGTGGACAGAAAAGCTGGACAGAAATCTAAAATTGCAAATGTATTATTTTCAGAGTTTATAATGCAAAGAATGAGTTAAGTGAAGGGTCAAACTTAATGTTTACATGCGTCTAAGGTTATTCTGGTTCTGGGGGGAAAAGGCTAAAAAAAAATGTGGTGTGCGAGTAGTTTACTAAGCGAATAGTAAACGACGAAACCCTCAATGTACTCTGGGAGATGGCTAGCTTTAATCGGTCAATATTTTGTCCTGTAAGTGATTATTAAACTAGACCGCGACAGAGACAATTAACAGTCTTAACATGAGATGCTAGGTTTACGAAATTCAAGTAACCTGCAGAACATCTAAAACGTACCACAGCTAAAAATCCTAAAAAAGAAAAAAAAGGAAAAAAAGAAAAAGCAGAAGGTATCTAAAATCCTTCTAAAAATCTTCAACATTCTTGCAATCCACCCTGCTTTTTCAGCTAGAGCGAACAGCATTCTAGCAAGGCATCATCATCAGGCACTCCCATGTCAAGTAAATGCTCTATGCTTTCATACTGATATGGAGAAGGGTTACGATAGAGAAGTGGCAGTGAGTACATCTTTCTTGCAGGACGTCCCCACTCCGACAGATCAGGTGCCCTTCCTCGTCGTCCCTCACACTCAGTGCCCGCGTCCGGCTGTCGCTCCGCTGTTTTCAGCCCCCCAACCGGCATCAGCAGGTCACGACACGACCGAAGGGGACAGGGGGTTTTCGGGGGCAGCCGTAGCCACGGCGTCAGGCGGCACAGGTAGAGGAGGAGGGAGGAGGAGGGTGGTGTTGGTTGTAGTTGATGTAGTGGTTGTAGGTGGGTTTGGTGGCCATTGGGCGATTCACGCATGACACCACGTGAAGGAAATATATAACGATAGGGATATAGTGCAAGGGAACAAGTCAAAGATCACATTTTGTCCTCTGCTTCTCTCCCCCTCTACCCTTTAACCACAGCTGCTTACAAACAAGGAAGCAACCTGCATATCCATTCATCAACGCAAAACCCAATATAGTAGTATGACTAACTCAAAACTTATCAGGTTGCCCTCTTAGATTAAATAAAAACTGTTCTCCAAGATGGCAAATAAAAATTAGTGGAACATAGGCAGTCAAGCAGGAAATAGTTAAAAGGTAAGCCCAGTAAATAAAACAGTACAACAAAGTCCACCCTTTTCTAACTTATTATTTATGTATACTTAACCCAGGAGTGTGGACAATTCATACCCCACACAAAACTGCAAGAGGTTGAAATATCTACTACACGTTAAAATTGTGTGATCAAATGTAAATAGATTAAAATAAACTCTACGGTGATATTTCATGCTGGCAGAACATTTCCACATTTTAGCACACACTTCAGGGTTCAAGGGTGACGTTAGTCAACCTCCAACATTCAATGCCCTAGGTATCCACAGTCTCCACCAGCATGCAGGCCATCCCAGCTTTCAATATCAATTGTTGTGAAATGAACAGGGGAAATAATTTTATGAAACACTGGGTCCTTATCACAGAATGACATATTACATGCATTGACTTAGCATTCTTTGTCAATGTGTAAAAAGTAGGATTTTAAGATAAGGTTTCCAAAATTAAAGTGAATGAGGTAGCTGACAACGTGTCCCCAGTGCAATATGGGAGCGCCTTTACTGGTGATGAAACCTTCATTTAGTCCTCTGTGTATATCCACTAAAAGGTGACAATGTTCTACCAATGTGAAATATTTTATGCAAAGCCTATTCAGACAAAAAAAGAAAAAGAAAAAAAACTATTAAAATCCTGCTGACAGAACAAAACAAAAACAAAAGATTGTACTACTTACCAAGTCCAGGAGCTGTGAATAAAAAAAAGGTTAGAGAAAGGAAGAGAGACAGAAAGACCTGAGGGAAGGAGAGAGAGAGATAGAGAGAGAGATGCAAGGAGACAAGAGGAGCGAGAGGATTAGAACACAAGCTCGGGTCGGGCTGTACTCACCGAGGAGGATGGGCTATAGGACCTGGTTCTACGCCGCCTTCGTTTGTGCTTACGCCTGCTGCCCTTCCGCCGGTACGACTCCTCCCGCTCCCTCTCACGGCCGCGCCGGTAGTCGTACATGCCCGGGGAGAAGTCACGTGGGTAGTACGTTTCGGCTGCTCCATGTGGCTCCCTGTCGCGGTCTCGCTCTCGGCTGTGATCCAGTCGTCTGTATCCCTCGCAGTACCTTCGGTCAAAGGGCCTGCGCTCGGCTGAGCGATTGTCAAAGCTACGACTGAGACAAGAGGACAGAACATATGAATGCATTTCAGGCAAAAATGAATGCCTGACTGCGATTTAGGCCGAGGGCTCAGGCCGATTTAACAGTTACAAGTCCTATAAATCACAGCCACAGCACAGTTTCAGCAGAGGTCCACAGAAATGCGCACAACTACAAATATGAAACATGCGTACCTCCTAGAGCGTGCATAGCTGCCTTCCTGTCTGTGTCCCCGTCCTCTCCTGTCTCGATCTCGCTCCCTCTCTCTGTCACTGCTGGAGGAGAAAGACGGCGATCTGCGTCGCTGTCTGCGTCCTCTGTCCCGGTGGCGATCTTGAAAGCTACTTCGACTGGCCCGTTCCGAGGACGAGTAGCGTCTTGTGTGAGGCATCTAGAACATGTAAAAGGTGTACAAACAAGTTAGAGGGAACATCACTGCAGTTGTGGATTTGGTTTGAGACAGTGGTGAGTTTGGTGAGGTCAGAAAAGGGACTGAACAGTTGTTTGGTGGAAAACGTGAGGTTAGAAGGACAGTCTGGTGAGAAACAGGTGGTTGGTTGGATATGGGCGACCTAAATTTGAATATTGCCTACTGCAGAAGACAAACTACAACATTGTAAGCTTATGACTAACATTTAGCAACCAATCAACTGTAACATAACAGTGCCCTGGTAGACAGAGTTAAAGGACTGTATTTTGAAAGATGCAAATGAAAGGCAGTGAAAATGGGGGTGGATTCTGGTTTCAACAAAAAATCTACATAATTGCTTATGTTGAGAATGTCTGCCTCAAAGCCACAGAGCTAAACGTGAGCTAACTTAGCTAATCCAAACACAAAGTAAACAACTATTTGACGTAAGCAATTCTGATTATGCCAGTTTAACTAACGTTAGCTTAGGAGCTAGTTGTATACTAACGTTATCAGCTAACGATACTTGACGGTAGCGAACTAACGCTGCATTATAATCTAATGCAATATCCACCTATAAGTTGTTGGACGCGGGCAAATTCAATTGGCAGATATTTCATCGCCCCTTTATGACTTAGCTTTGCACTTAACGCTAACGTTTGCCAGCCAGATAGCTATCGTAACATTAGCTTGCTCACTAGCTACCTAACGTTACGTCGTTTGCTAACGTTACTAATTTGACCGCCATCTTAGCCTAGCTAACGTTAAGCTAGAACATTTGATTCGGTCGAGGTTTAACTAGCTATTTGATTGCTGTTAACTATTTTGATCACAAACTAAATCTAATATTAACTACCGTTTAGCAGCGAGGCCTGTGTGTCTGTCCCACAAGAAATCCGTGGTTGCGCTTCAGTTCACCTTTTCTTCTGTTCTTCTCGCGCTAGCCAAATTTTTTCGATCTCTTGCTAGCAAGAAGCTAGCCTGTTGTATGCGTCCTGCAAGTAGCTAGGGAGAGAACATAGTGCTCGTGCTACGCCTCCCTTCTGACCAGAGTTCACGCTCGTCTCAGGCACATAAACTATCATCAATCTACAGTACATACAGGACTATATGCTGTAGTGTTGTAACGTTATATGACCAAAACGCCACGAATGCATTCACTTGGTACTAAGAGTTATATGTATTGTACACGTAACGCTAGCTAAGTGAAAAGTAAATTATAGAAATGTATGTTTAAGCGAAACATAGTTTACAAAGAATTCCCCCTCCGTTTCATTTGTGCTTTGCTAATTGTCATATCGGCAATTAGTGTAATTTTCTTGCGTCACTCATATGTTTAGATTGTAATTAAGGGGCTATAAATATCATCCTTTCAAAATAATCATATTTTGCCAATACATACTCTCCCCCTGAATAGAGGCATTGCACGGAATGTTTGTGTAGTTCTTTGTCTTCCAACATGGCTGCCTGTAACATAGCAAACATTGTTTTGTACACTGCAATGGAAGAGACCACGGTTGGTTACTATGTGCAAATCAACGGTTGCTATGTGGTGATATATGAAGAATATATCAACAAAAACATAATAATTTGGTGTCTTGTAAACAAGTCACAGTAGAACAGTAATAGTATGCTTTTCCAGTGTTTTACCTACTCTACCATTTCAGAGACCAGACATTTTCTTTTTAAAGTGGTTACAGGCACCCAAGAGAACTACACAAACATTCCGTGCAAGGCCTATATACTCAGGTACATAGCTGATAAGGTAATCATTTGTATTGAACTCGGCCAAAAAAAGATCCCAAATGAATGTTTTAACACAATTAACTTTGTACCAGTTCCACAGTAAAATGTGTTCCCATTTTTTGTCCATACCCTGTTAAGGTAGGTGCTCCTCAGTGAAGGCCTCCTCTGCCTATCTATTGTATAGTTTGTTAAAATGAGCAGAAAATAAAGTCAAAAATATGTAGAATGTCTGCCTTAGTGGGTGTACTTTTCGAATAGATCAATAACTGAATTTGAACAAAAAACGTGCAGGTCAAATTTATTCAAGGTGAATGCAATGAAACAATCAAACAAACAATATACAAATGTCAGACAATTTTTAAGCAAATACATTTTAAGATTTAAGACATTTAAGAACCTCTCGTGTTTTTTTGTGTGTTTCTTTGCACAAATAAAGTCCAGCTCCACCCATCTCTCACACTAAAGGAAAATGAATGGGTTTTTAAAAGATTGCCCCTAGCTTCAGCTGTCATTCACACTGACCTGAGTGAAGTCCTCTAATATTGACTTCTCCCTTTGATTAAGGGGGGGGGTTCAGTGCATTCTTGTAGTGATATACAATCCTTCTGTAAAAAGTCTACCAACTACAACGTAAAGGACATAACTATGGTAAATGGGAAAGGAAAACAGCATTCATTTTTGCCATACGTGCAGGGGAAGAGAGGAGCCAGAGGTTCGAGATTTTTTTGCAAAATGACAACACTTGAGAGGTCTTGAGAGGTTTCAATGGAATTGCATTGCTAAGAACAGCTTGGACCCAACATTTAGAATGTTTATGTTGTCAAGTTGGAACAGTATAGACTGTTTCAAAGTGACAACAATAACATTCTAAAAGGACCCAAGTTTATTTATTTTTGCAATAGTTGACAGGAAATACATTTGGGTCCAAACTGTTCCAGAGCAAAATAATTCCAGTGAAACCGTCTATACACAGGGCCGTAGCCAGGATTTTTTTTTAAAATACAGAGGTCACGAGTTGTTGCCCCTCTAGGGGGGTTCGGGGGCATGCTCCCCTGAGATTTTGAAGACTTCAGTATAAATCAATGCATTTTAAGAGCAACAATAATCACCTTGAAGAACACCTTTGAAAAATTAATGTGGTGATTTGGTATAAAAAATGTTGACATTTGGAGATTTG
>OMKL01123238.1:0-13704 GCA_900302295.1 Parasudis fraserbrunneri
TGGTTTATAGTCTCATACATAAGAAACCTCAAGAAGGTCTATGGTTTATGGTCTCATACATAAGAAACCTAGAGGTCTATGGTTTATAGTCTCATACATAAGAAACCTCAAGAAGGTCTGTGGTTTATAGTCTCATACATAAGAAACCTAGAGAAGGTCTATGGTTTATAGTCTCATACATAAGAAACCAAGAGAAGGTCTATGGTTTATAGTCTCATACATAAGAAACCTAGAGAAGGTCTATGGTTTATGGTCTCATACATAAGAAACCTAGAGAAGATCTATGGTTTATGGTCTCGAACAAAAGAAACCTAGAGAAGATCTATGGTTTATAGTCTCGAACATATTATGTATAAGTCACAGCATACTCTAATAGCCTTGATGCAATAAACTCTTCATTCAAATCAACATTTCAACATTGGCTGTCTGTAATTTATTTTTTAAAGCTAAAGTTAAATGCTGTGGCCAGCACCTCTCCAATCCTGGTGTGTGTGTGTGTGTGTGTGTGTATCCCTGTATTCTCTACATTCATGTTACTGACATGTGCTAACTTGGCTGAGAATTTATTGATTTCACCTAAATTATTTCAAGACAGAAAAACACATACCTGTTGTGCATCAACTTCTTCCAGAGAGGTGTCACCCTGCTCATCCAGTCCTCCTAAAACTCACCTCCACAATCTCTGGACTCTTCATTGCTATCCAATAGGACTATCTGTCAACACACTTCTGTTACTATTTACTATTACCCAAGTGGTACTATGTTTCCACTTTTCAGCCTCAGGAATAATGTCTATGTTCTAGAATGCTCATAATTTATTATTCATTTTCTCATTCTATTCAGTGCATCTACCTCATGGTACACTGGCTGCCATGATGCTAAAATATTGATGTACATTGTATTAATGTAGGCCTAAATATGTATCCATGTATGTACAGTATATGAGTGTTGCGTAATAATCTGAGTGCAGGCTATGTCTTGCACTGTCTCTTTGCTCTTCATGAGGTGCCGTTGTCTTTGCACCATGTGTGTTTTCGATTTGTCTCTGCACCCTTACAACCAACAAATATTCCTGTAGCCTACATTAATTGTGCTTGGTGAATACAGGTATTCCGATAAGGTTTCTGAATTGAGTTTCACCCATGGGAGTGACAACGATTGACATCTTGTTGACTGTTGCTATTACAGCACCCTTTGTGACAGTGTTGGAATTAGCTATAATAAGGTGTGCTAATGTAATTGTTTTCTCCCATGTGTCACCAATGGGATATTCCCAGATGTCATAACATCGGCAGGAGGGTGTCTGATTTTCCAATGTTCGTGTAATAGAGCAGCCATGCCTAATTCTTAAATTATGTCTTTTGTTTATATATGTTTTGAGTTAATTTGTTTATTGTTAAGTTATGACTGTAGGTGATTTAATTTTGGTGGGAGGTTTTTGGGTTGTGTGGGTGGTTATGGGTTATTTGTGGGGATTTGGGTTTAGTGTTATGTGTGTGATTCTTTTTTTTTTTTTTATGTATATTTGCTGTATACGTTTTTATTTTATAGACTCCAGGAACAATAGCTGCTACCATTGTAGCAGCGAATGGAGATCTAATTAAACAATAAAGAACGGCTAAAGCTAAGTAACATTCCATGACCTACAAAGTTTCCTCTTTGGCCAACCAGTAGATATTTAGCTTCCCGTGGAAGGAACGTGTGTTCCATCCCAGGTGTGTTGCACTAAGATTATATAGTCTCAAGGGTGGGGAAAAATCAGATGTGCTGCCTATACCTGAATTCATACAGGGAGCCTGTCTAAAAACAGGTAGGCCACATATGACATTTTATAGCAGTAATCAGTCATTCTAAGTCAGTGGAGTAGGCTACTAACAACACAAGTTGTGTACTATTGACCGCTCCATTTCGGGATAGCAAACTTATGTTAATTGACACTGCCCAGCCCTAGATTTAGCCTAACACTTATAGGTCTTGTTTGCAGAAATTGGAACTGCAAATAAATTCAACAAACCATCGTGTTGTCCAAAACATCCCTCCAACAAACTATTGCAATCATCTAAAATGCCAAATGTTCTTCGAGTGCACTGAATGATGCCCCAGCATTTTAACTGATGCAGGTGCAGAGGTGTCATGTGTGACTATCTTCCGGTTCTGGGGGTCCTTCAACACTCTTTACGTGTTCTTGACTATCCCTATATAAATCAACATGAATATGAACATCGTATTTTAAATGCAATTAAAAATTAAAAAATAATATAATTTTAAAAATGAAATGTTGATTGGTACTGAATAATTTCCTGTTTATGGTGACAAAAAAATCTGTTTATTTTACTCTCAGTGCACAGGCATATCCACGGACGTCTATATACCCAGAGTCTTAGCGTGACCTCTACTGCAGTTAAAAACACTCGGGAACCGAGGTTGAACCAATAGATATTTTTTGCGATGTAAACTATCACTGCAAGAGTAGGATGGCTATTTGAATGACAAATCAATTAACTTGGTGCATAACCAACGTAAAAAAGGCTTATGTGCTCCGCGCCGCTCGATTTCCGACTAGGGGTGCTTAGTGTGACACTTGTCGGCGTTGAGTCCATTTCAGCACCACTGCATCAACATGGTGAGTGTGACAGCTAGCTGTCATTAGACAACTTAAGACTGTGATTTGCAGGCCAAACGCAAGCAGTCACTTTATAGCTATGGCATAATTGTGTAAATACCATGTCGAGATATGCTACACTGCTGTGAATACAATTTTATTGTTCAGTAATTCTGGCATGCTGTTTAGAAAGTAACGTTAGCTTGCTAGCCAGTACGAGCTACAGCTAGCAATCTGTGTTAGCCGTTTGCTAACCGAGCTAACGTTGACTACAATGAACACTATTAACATGAACTGTGTTTATAATATTACGTTGGTTTTATTCACTTGCTTGTATTGTGGAGTATTGTAGTTCACGAAGGGTTTGCATTGTGGAATGAGAAATTATTTTCTGTAACCATTAGCCACGACTCCATCAGTAATTAGCATTGCATTCATTTGACAGTAAGGTTCAATGTCTTTGACGAAAGGTGTTTTTCTCTCCTCCAACTCACAACCTGGCCTGCTCAGTTTGACCTCCGAATGCCCTCAAAGGAACTGACAAGTTTGGAATCGTCTTATATTCAGGCCTTATTTCTGATATTTGATATGCAAATCCTACTGATTTTTTCTATTTTTATATCAAGTCATCTAATCCTTCCCATGTTAGGATTGTGAACTAAGATTTGGAATAGATAATTACATTTGTATAGGGAAATCTTGTGGAAAACTAAAACTACTACTACTCAAAATCAGTTAGACTAAATGCTCTTTCGCAACCTAATAGCCTACTTAATTTGTGCGTGCCAAATATGTACTCAGTTTTAGGTTACTTGCTGCTATGTTAGTATGGTCAGAAAATTGTCTTGTAATGGCACGTCAAGACATTTGTGGCTTTGGATGTGTCAAAGTGTAAGCTAATGGTCTGCTAATAAAAATGGCTCGCCACTTAATCAGCATATCACAATACATTTGACCCACCGCCCCTCCCTCACACACTAGGAAAGAGCAATACTATTACTATTATTATTATTATTATTATTATTAGGGCTGCTCCCTCTTAGTTGATCAGGCTAACCAGTCGGGTTCAAATCAGTTACCAACTTCAATGACTATTAGTCAAGTAAGAATTGTTTTTGTCGAGGACAGCCCAAATTAATACAGTTCTTAACATTACAGTAGCTTTATGCAAAAGCTGTTAATTTGGAATGTTTCTTTTTTATCTATTTATTTGGGTTGAAATTTCTTAATAGATTTTGTGCACCCTGGATGTTAAGTTGGTTAGGCCTAACAATTTCTTGCCAGAGAAAGAGGCTAAAGCTCATTTGATGTTGGAGCAGATGGATATATGGATAGCCTCCTTGCTCCTACTGTATGTTGACTTCATGAGCAAGTTGCCAGTAGCAGGGCTCTAGACTAACTTTTCCAACTTTCTTAGTTGGTCAACCCAGCACATGACCTGGTCGCACCCTTTTTTAATTTTACTTTGTTTTTTTGTTTTGTTTTTTTGGACCAATGCAGCATCAATGCCTTAGATGAAGCAAACGCATATCATGGAATATTTGTTCTAAAGTTTACCTTAACAAATGTATACAATACATTCTAAATATTAGGCTATTATAATGAACTTGTAGAGTATTTTTCAGTAATGTGCTTAGAAAGCACCTTAATATTATATGGAAACACACACACACACACACACACACACCTTACCATTTGCATGGGCATGTTCAACCTCAACATGGCCAAGTAGGACATTGGACGGTCTTCTATTATCAACGACACGGACAGACAATCTCACATTCAGTCTTTGGTGGAGACGTCGGTGGCACCATCTATGATGGGTAGGGGCGGAGGCAGTTTTGTCACGGGTCTTTTCCCGCAGGTTGTGTCACATCACTCCTATAAGCTGGGCACAGGCCACTTCGTTGGCATAGGTTGGATTCACACTCAAACCGTTGTTCCTCGTCAGCGTGATCTGGGATTGGGAGTTTTGTGAACGGGACTTCCTCTTTCGCCGTGTTACGGCGCTGAACTTGACTTCATTTCATTCTCCTCCGCTGAGTGATCACTGCCCCCTAAGCGCTGAAAGGTAGTCGGGAGGGGCTCGGTGTTTCGGGTCATGCATCGGTCCCTGCGGGTTTTGTGTTTCTTACTGTCGCTGTGCAACTTCAGAGTTTCAGGTTTAAACTGTGTTGACACGGTAACACGTTTAGACGGTCCACATTGCCTACAATACACACACAGCATACCTTTCCCTTCGTACCATGACCACGCGTACTCCGCTGGCTGGTGCGGTCGAAAGTAGTACTTTTTCTTTTTCACTGGCTCAGTCGCTCTCTCCCTGCCTGCACTTTCATCATCAGTGGGTTGGAACCTCTCGGTGGCTCCCCCACCCCACCAGCCTCCTCCTCTCTCTTCTCTCCTCTCTCCTCATTTTGCTTTTTTAAAATAGTCAGCTATAGACTGCTTAATTTTTAGAACACAGTAACAGCTAAATGGATTGTTTCAGTTTGTAAAGTTCTAGAACGTGATATATCGTACATACCCATGCACTCGCATGAATGCGACCAAGTGAAATATAAGCTCGCACACTCTCAAAAAATGGTGGCATGTTAGCCCTGAGTTGGGTGATTGAGCTCTCAGGGGTCGTGGTTATCACTAGAGCCTCCCCCTCAGTTTTCATTTGGTCCATGTGTGGAGGGGGTCAAGCGGACTGGGCAAGATAAGAGAGTCCATGCTGCTTCAATTTCCCCCAGGCTTGAGATCCTCGCAGGGGCCCCCACGGTGAACGGTCAAGATCCACCAAGCTGTGATCATTTGTGCCTTTGACCTATATACCAGGTAGCCTGAGCATACTGTATGTCTGAGAAATTTCATCTTGCGTTTGAGAGGTCACGTTTCGCCATGGGTCAGGTCTGGTGGAGAGTAAATCCTTTCCCTAAATGGGACCCGATCTCCCCTCTGTGACTCCACAAGAAGTCTTGACTTCAGCTTTTTGAGTTGAGACCACACCATGTGATTTGCGGGATTCCCAGAACCAGGGTTAGTTCTACCGGTAGGTCTACACTTAGGTTTTCAAACAATAACCAGCACTATCAAAAACTTACTTGAGAACTGGCCAAAATGGTCTGCCTACTTTGTTCTCAGATTGTCAATAGATTAGCCTACCTTTTAGTTATTTTAAATAAATAAATGACCCCTGCAGGAAGAGGCCTATTGATTTTGGTGACCCCATCACCTTTCATGTAGCGCCAACATCAGGCCAAGTGTTACATTTTCACATTAGTGTATCTCCTGATCCAATTTCCACCAAACTTGACAAATATATTTACCTTACCATAGGACTGCCTGAATGGCTAACGTTAGATGGCATTTTAACTTCCTGTTTGTATTTGCTGTCTGTCTTGGCAAGATAGTGGGCCACTGCTGCCTTCGTCTCTCTCCCTCACACAAATGCACGGACAGATTTTGCTCCAAATTTGAATTACGTTAGTTTTCTATCATTGGGGTATCTTACACTTGGTTTTCTGATTCCAATCGATTAATCTTTACAGCCCTCATAGCATAGCTCTGAGCAGACCATTCCTGTGACATTTTATACGATGCCTTGAGACAATCTTTCGGAGAAGTTCAGTTTGAGTGATGCGTGGGCTATGACTGCAAATGGTTATCTCGCGAGCCAATCAGCAGTCGCTTAAGGTTTCCGAGCAGGTGTGGTAACTGGATTAAATATGGCTTGAGATTGAGCATTTAAAGGGGAACAAAACAAAATATTTTTTTTTAAATGTATATTATTTAGGAGTAGTACATGTTAGAAAAAAGCCTGCACATCCATTGAGGCTTTCAAGTCCATTCTTGATGAATGCGCAGGTGTGAGTACATTGCAGGCTTTTTTTCTGACATGTTGTACTACCCCCTAAGTAATGTATATTTTCTAATTAAGTTGTTACCCTTGAAGTACTGAACTCGGGCACAGAGCATTTGAACATGCATGTATTTCAGTAGTCCTTAACACTGCAGTGATTTGGTACCCAGCCCTGTCCAAACCATGTGTACACCCAATCATCTCTCCTCAGTGGTGGAAAGTAATTAAGTATTTTTACTTAAGTACTGTGCTTAAGTACACTTTTGAGGTACTTGAACTTTCTTGATGTCCCAAGACATTAGAGATTCAGAGTCTCTCTCAATTTTCCAATCCCGCCCTCAAGACTCATCTCATCTCCATTGCCTTCTCCTAGCCCCCCAAAACATGGCAAACATTGATGAAGATGATGTACTTAAAGTTTTGAACTGAAGCGAGGCAACTTCAAGAGGAGGTAATCAGATATAATATCACATAACCTTTAGAGGTCAATGGATCAAGGCTTGCATGCTCCCAAGCCCTGGAATACACAAACGTCGCATAGAATGTGTACTTCCTCCACCACTGTCTCTCCTCTGTAACCCCTCTTCTCTAATCATATACATTCTCCCCCTTCACTGCTCACCTCCTTCCCTCTCTCTCTCTTCATCTCTTCTGCCCAGCAGTTAGGGTAGATGTACCATTTAAGCCCACCAAAATCTATATTTAGACATTTTTGATAGGCTATCTCAAGTAATGAAACAAAAGTATAGATAACATGAAGGATGAATCTCTCATTTGAAATTTGATATATTAATTTGTACCACACCATTATAGGGTGTGTAACGTACCCTACAAGCCCATGCGTAAATCCAATAAGCCCACTTCACGATTTAAGCCTGCACTGTGGAACTTTTTCATGAAAAAATGCTGCTTCTTTAGCAAGGAGATAGACCGAATTGGGCTGAACAAGAGAAAACCCTTTCAACAGTGATGCATGAAACACAGTGAAATCGCCAGCATGAGCCCTTCTGGTCGGGTACAACATGCTGTGAAATCCATAAAAGTCTATGGGTCTCATTTCTAGTGTGATATGAAATGTGAAACAGAGCCCAATGTCACCTTGCTTGAAAGTTGTTGTTTTTTTTTGTTTTGTTTTTTGCTGTTGCTGTTTTCTCTTATCTGTCATGTTTACACAAGGTGCATTTACCTCTCTTGGCCACAGGGCTGCAATCTTCCATAGTGATTAAAAACCCTATTTTGTTAAAGGGCCACTTCGCCGATTTGCAGCCTTACTCCTATCGTTCTGTTGTGAGTAGGTCATGGGATAATCAGACATTTAACTCACCCGATGTGTTCTTTGTCTCAAGAGCTCGGCCGCATCGGCACCCTGAGAAACTCCTCCGGTTGACGTCATCCGGATGAGAGCAGACCTCTAGTGAACTGCAGACAGTATTTCTTCAACTACTTTCAGCTGTAGTAGGCACTCGAGGAACGTTGAGGAAATGGTTGAGGAAATGGTGTCTCCAGTTCACTAGAGGTCTGCTCTCGTCCGGATGACGTCACCCGGGGGAAATCCTCGGGATGCCGACGCGGCCGAGCCCTGGAGACGAAGAAAACGTCGGTGAGCTACATGTCTGATTATCACGTGTCCTCCTCACAACAGAACAATAGGATTAAGGTTGAAAATCGGTGAAGTGGCCCTTTAAGTTTCTAAACTGTGAAAACGAATTCTACTAAAATCTGAAAATATCAGTTAATATAATTTTGTCTGAACAAGCATCCTATATGTAACTTTGCACCCCTTTAGCGCACTTCAGTGACCTCTCCTCTGTTGTTTAGAGCCAGACAAGCATATTTACGTGCTCATTCTCTGGGGAGATATCAACTCTACACTTTGATTGATGTCTTATGGGCCAATAGCATTTAGTCTACACAGTCTAACCCAGTTAGCAGTACGTTATCTAGCTGTTGAAGGAGGCCAGCCCCATCTACCTTTTGTGCTGTTGGCCTGTATCAAGTACAAGTTACAACATGTCTTCATTGGGCTGTGGCAAAAATGTATGTAATTCTACAAAGCAGAAATCCAATGCTAATTAATAGTTATTATGATTAGTTGGCGTTTGGCTTGAATACCTGCCCTAAAGCCAGCTGCTAGCATCTAAATGTGCTGATTTGTGTTCATATTTTCATTTCAAAATGGTGACATCAATCTGTCTTATGTAATCAGTTTCCACGCAAATGGACTGTCTTGATTAAAGAAGCTAACGTTAGCTAACCAGCTAGTGCACACCTGCTATCTTGGCTAGTTGGATGAGATAAGGTCATATCAAGTGGATAAACTGAAACGATATGCGGTGGAAATGGTTGTATATGTCATGAACTGATTGTACATTCAATGAGAGATTGCCATTACAGTTTTGAAATGCAAATATTAACTTTATATATCATTAGTTTAACACGTTAGTTTCAACCCGGAAGTAGGGTTGGAACAGATTTTACCCCGGAATGAGATTGCCACCACTGTTGGGCCCACTGTTAATATCTAACTTTGCTATCCTATTCTAGGCTAGTATGGAGGAAACACTCTTTTAGTGGGGATTAGGCTAGTTGTCTAATTGGACCTCTCTGCTCAAGTGTGTGCAGGCACTGATATCATTTGAGTCCTATTGATTAAGAGTTTAGGTTTGCCCGTAGGGGCCCACCCTACAGCAAGTGGATAAAGGAACAGTGCGATATGAATGATTCTGTCCTCTTGAGCTTAAGTGAATATTGATCTGTGTGCTGGGCAGATATTGAACTCCCCGAGCTGCTAAAGCTTAAGCTGCCTACCACAGACGTGCAGCTGGCTGCTGGAAGAGGAGCATCCTCTTGGGGGACAGGCCGCCTACTTGGACAGCCATAATGTGACGTGACGGATGCTGTTTTTCTTCTTTTTTTTTTCTTTCTCGCCTATTGCAGGTTGCTTCAGCTGCTAATAAAGTTGTCTCATTAAAGGTCATTGGATTGTTTGGAATGAGACACGTGTAGACTCGAACCAAGTTAAAAATGTGTGGAATAAGCATGTAATGACTGAGTCTGAGCGGTCGTCACATACGTGGTTCTCGTTCCAAACAATAAAATCCCTTACTGATACGACCTTAAAGCCTGTATGCAGTTAGATTAAAATCATGTGATTAATTAGAATGTGTAATATGTGATTTTTGCATATGCGAACAGATAGTGGTACTTCGTATATATCGATATTTCTTTTTTAAACAAAAAAACCAAAACGTATGCTTATCGTGATAATCGGTTTCTTCCATATCACCCGCTCCTAATTGATATTGTTATCAGACCACAGAATCCCTTAAGAGTGTGTCTGTAGTGCGTGTGTGCCAGTGTGTGAGGTGACAGCACCCTATCTTGCCCTGCTGCAATAACAAGTAATATTATCAGCCTCGTGTTACAATGGCGGCTCTAAAGTGCGATTCAAGAGACTTGGTTTTTATTGGAATCTACTTCACTTGCCAGTAGAGCGGAAGAACACCACTCTAAGTGGTTTACCACATAGTTTCTGATACAGTTGGCTGCTAATATTTTTCCAATAATTCCACAGGGAATTGGGTTTAGGCCTATGTCTGTCAACAAAATTGGCTCATGTCTGAAAACGTGGTGAGATACTTGTGGCCCTGGAAATTGAGAAACAATGCGAGGGTGGATGGAAAAACTAAGGGAAGTGGATGAAGTGCACTCCTCTCGAGATGTTTGCAAAAGTGAATTCTTCAAGTTGCCTCCATTTAAGAGTTTGAAGAAATAAGCTATACAGGATCGGATGAGGCACTGCAGAAAGTCGAGTTAGCTGCCTTTTGTTTTCGCCATTGATTGAATGACATTGTCTGGAGGAACGCATGAGCTGCACATAACCCACTCCATGTAGGAATGTCCCTGTGTAAACTCAGACGAAGGTCATTCTATGTCTGAGCTCCAGGCCTACTTCAGGTTGAAGTACTCTGATCTTTTCAAGGGTTTTGCCTTCTTTTCAAAACCACTACATTTTTCCTCATATGCAGGGGTATCCACCTCTAGTAAAACAGTGAATGCATACCTTAACCAGGGTTCTCGATTATTGACATTGCCTCTCAGTGCTACCATTTAACAGTACAATGGCATTCAGCATAAAGCACAAGCTAAACACCATAGCATTGATTTGGCTCCGAGTGCCTCTCGTGGTTTGATGAGGACGCGTAGCAAGCCACCGCTAGAGTTGGACCTCTCTATTTCAGCCCATGCCCTCCTTACAGAATCACTCTGGTGGCTGGTGCTCAGTCAGGCGGGCAGACATCCCAGATTGATCATTTGAATAGCCAGCCTTGCCACTTAATGACATTCCAGACACATTGACAAGAGAGAGGAGGTTGGCGCTGGACTCGGGGAGTCCGCCCTCGCAAGCCTCACTAGGGTGCATGGGAGATGTTTGGTGATTGGAGCTGTGAGCCCCGGGTCTGTGATGAAGTCTGTGCTCGGTGCTCTTTAACAGCTTGCCAGGGGTGAGCAAATTAAAAGATTTGTGTTAGGAAGGCAGTTAAGCACCACCATTGTCCTTCCAGCAAGTCTCTCATCCTCATTGCGCGCTGAGTAAGCCTTTGAGAACGACTCAGAGATAAGATGGACACCCACCAGTGATCGTTTACATTTCTGAGGTGCTAATTAGCCCCAGTTGGCTCAGTGTACAACATTAGTATTTTCTTTTGTTTCAGCAAACCTTTCCACATCCTGTTTTTATTTTCCGCCCCATTGAACCTTAGCCCGGGCCTAAACCACCAACACCATGAAGTAATGGGAATGTGCACAGCTTACAACACCACCATTTAAGTGTTGTCTTGGTGTGCTAGCAAGCTGAAGGAAATTAGGTCTGCTCAGATCTGTATAACGAGTGGGAAATTGTCACGAAACTGAGCCGTAGTGGGATCGTCTCCCAACATTTAAATCACTTAAATCATATTTTAAAGGGATAGTTCTGGTTTTTGGACCCCTAGACCTATTTCTTACTTACCAATGACGATGTTGATTGGTAGAGTCCACAATCCGTGCTGTTCCTCATACTAGCTCCGGATAGTTAGCCACAAACCAATGCAGAGTCGATGGGGTCACGCTCCTGCTCCTGTGCAAGTTCATTGAGGTTCACTTGAAATCAACTTTGTTTGCACTGTGCAGTAAATTTCAGTGAGACACAATGAAACACAATGAAAAATGTATTAGGACTCCCAACAGTTGTACTTAACTGTTTCAAATAAATCCTCTGTGTTATGCTGTACATGGACCAACCCCATGCTTTTTGTCCAGCAAACACCTTTGCAGTTAGTACAAATTATCTTTTTCGGTGTTGTTGTCGCTTGATAAATGCCTGCTGGCAAAAAAAAAAAGACATACTGTAGACCTACAGATAGAATCACCTCGTAAATGACCAGCGCAGTCTCTAAATAATATAAACCCAGTGTATGTATATGTAGATATACTGTATGTCATATCTGTCCAATTTCTATTTGAATATGATTTGATTTTCTTTTCCCCCTCCTCCCTCAGGGTGTGATCGGTGTGCAGCTGGTGGTTACCATGGTAATGGCCAGCGTAATTCAGAAAATCATACCTCATTATTCCTTCGCAAGATGGCTACTCTGCAGTGGCAGGTAATGTAGATGTCTGTACCTTCTATTTCTGACAGTTTCTCTAAGCATCACCTCTTCACTCCCTCTGTTTATTTCAAAGAGAGTCCTAAACAATGGAGACCAGAACATTTACTTTGCTTGTAAACAGTCTTATTTTAGTCTGCCTGCTGAAAAGGGTTTGGATGGAAGAAGAAAAAGAATCATGAAATTACATTGCAAAGACCAAAGAGCATCAAAATATTGGGGCGACCCGAGAGGATGGTGCTTAAAAATCAAGTGCCTGCCTCATTTCCTCTAATTAGTGCCATGTGTTTTTCAGTAAACAACTTCTTAGAACGCATTTAATAATTCATTCACATTTCTTTTTTTTTTTCCTCCCAGGTCTCTGTTGAATTTTTTAATTAATAATTTTTTTTTTTTTTCTTTAAAAACTTTTGGCCCAAGCAGGAGGCCTGGAGTGTTGCTCCAGAGAGTTCCGCAAAATAGTTTTTTTCCCCTTAAAAAATGGATAACTAGACATGAAAATAAAAACATGCTGTTCTGCTCCTCTCTCTCGCACACATGTGCATGCACCACGCACACGCGCGCACACACACACACACACACACACACACACATACATACATACCTGAACACAAACACAGGGAGCTGCCTCTCAAGGAACTGTGACAAGAGCTTTTCTAAACAAAGTTAAAGAGGTTGCCTGAAATGTTAGTCTTCAAAAGGATGCTCTTAAATGAGTCCTTGTTTCAAGCACGGCTCCTTAAGGAGACCGATAACTCCTCTCTTTGTGACGCCTTTCGCAAAGGCTTTTTAGAGGTGCATTAGCAGACGCGCGTCGTTTATAATGCACTGTGAGCTAAATCTTGGAGAGATGTCTCTCTTGTGTGTTTGTCATTGGGTAATTGATCACAGAGCTGTTGTAAATTGGTGCTCTTGAGTCCCACTCATAAAACCAAGATTTATAAAGGGAGCTCTGCCATAGTACATTTCCAGGGTGTTTTTGATATGAATGCTTTAAGCATTTCTCTTGTTTACAGTAAGCATATAGCATTCATTCTTAAAACACTGGGAAGCCGGTGGATGAGGGATTATGTAATGTGCCTTTATTGTTTAAAGTCAGTTAATGGCAATTACTCTTGACAACACCTGGAAGTCACCAGATGAGGAATGACATCATGGGTCCTGTGTCTCATCTCAGTCCTGAACACCAGGAAGACACCAGATGAGGAATGCTATCATGGGTCCTGTGTCTTATCTCAGTCCTGAACACCAGGAAGACACCAGATGAGGAATGATATCATGGGTCCTGTGTCTTATCTCAGTCCTGAAGGGGCATCATCATGTCCCTCTCTTGCACTGCAATGTTTTTTTCAGTTACAGGTTATGTTTTCACGTACTGCGTTTGTCCATTATTTGGAGCTGTCTACATTACTAACATGGCTTCTTTCTCATTCTCTCTCTATCCATCCTTCTCTCTCTTGCTCTGCCTCCTTCCCTCTTTCTTTCCCTCCTCCAGTCTGCGGTGGTATCAGCACCCTACGGAAGATGAGTTGAGGAGCTTAGCCGGGAAACAACAAAAAGGACAGAAGAAGAAAGACAGGTAGGTAGGGAGGAGGGGTGACGAGGGG
>OMKL01123249.1:0-15360 GCA_900302295.1 Parasudis fraserbrunneri
AGGGATGGGCATTTGAAGGCATATCGATATTTCAGTGTTCTATAAAATAGAAATTTGGTTGACCGGTTAATCGAGCTACCCAAAAAATAAAATAAAAAGGAGGCAGCACACTCATGATGTAGCCTGAAGAGCCTCTGTGATCCTCGCCTTCACTAATCAATTAATCATAATTTGTGACTGTTTTCTATATATTAGTCAATATATAAATAAGGAAACCAAATCCAATTTGATCAATTTATTTACCATAGAAGAAGAAAAACAACCTTGAAATAAGCAGGCTGAACCAGCGCAGGTGACACAAACGAACCCGTCAGCTGTAGGCAAACACCTGTGTTGTTTTGAATAGTCGAATATTCACATAACCGCGCCCATCCCTAACTGACAGAGAATATAGTAGGCGTTTCAAGTTTCAACCCAACTCTTGATTCCAAAATCTTATTTAGAATATAAGCTCTGTATGCGTGCATGCGTGCGTGCGTGCGTGCGTATTTGTATACTCACATCAGTTTAAAGCTTGTATGGCCGAGGACTTCAGCATAATTTAGGACCAGCCTAATCAGAGCAACAACAACAACAAAAAAAGGTAACAAAGGACAAAAGAAAAGAACAAAGGAAAGAGGACAGAAGAAGCAATTGAGACAACTCAACTTGAACTGAAAATCTTCTACTGATAGTGCTGAATAGAGTCTTAGTCTCAGACATTGCTGAATCGTCACGTTTGACCCCATTAGAGACCTGCTGCTTTCAGACAGACTTGTAGTAAATCTGTCCCACACTCTAATCTCCAAAATAAACCATCATAACGAATTAACAATGAAAATGTTAGTAGCACTTCATATAACTGCACACAAATGACAGGGTAGTTACTGGGTAACAAAATTGAAATAACAGAAATGTCCTGGTAATTTTAGGTAAGATCTGGTTACGTAAATATTTGTAATCAAGGACAATGATTATATGAAGTGCTACTGAGCCAACTGAACCATCGGGCACCGACCCCTACCTCGATTTGGTTTGGTCGCAGAGTGAGCCGTGGAGTTTTGGGGAGGCACCCTCTCCGAAGGTGGCCGGGGTCAGGTCGTGGGACTCCCAGCGGCCCCCTCGCAGGATGCGCACCGTCAGGTTACGTGCCCACAGCAGGATGCAGGTGTCCTCTCCCTCCTGGAGAGAGAGAGAGAATATTCAGGGGAGGACGAGAGTTGTGAGGTTGAGGAACAATGACTGAGACAAAGACATTTTGAAAAATAAAGAGACAGCATAATTGTGTATAAGTGTGATCCACAGCAGCAGAACGCAGCATGGTGCACTGGGCATTGACTAACCAAGTCTTCCTACCTTAAACTCCACTGGGCCGTAGATTCCAGACCTCTCCTTAATCCTGCGCTGCCTGTCCCTCTCTCTCTCCCTCTCTCTCTGGCTGTATCCGCCTCTTGACTGCAGCAGGGAGCGCCCTCCACCCAGACCGGCCTCCAGAGACAGGGACGCTGCCTCCTTAACAGAGAGAGTTACGGAGGAAAGGAGGAGGGAGAGAGAGGGAGAGAGAGAAATAGGGTTGTATAGCACAACTCCATACGTGTAGAACCATATTAACACAGACATATGGACACCAACACACACACTCTACACTCTACTTACCCGTGAGGGCCGCAGGGCTGTGTAAATGGCTGTGTAAGGAACAGACTGGGTCTTCATGATGCTCAGCACCTGTCCAATCATCTCGTCTGAAAAATAAAAGTGCGTTTTTAAATTGCACGAGACAGTCACATAAGCTGCGGTCGATTAAGAGGGCAGATAAAAAAGTACGACACACCCTTCTGAATTATTACAATAGAAGCCTCTTGGCCAACTTTTGACTTTATTTAAGATGTAAGGAGATGTACCTAAGTTCATGTTGTGCGAGAATCAAAGATTAGCAAAGATCGGGGTGGGTAAGCAACGGTTCCGGGTGACAAACGAACAGATTACGCACTACACGTAATCTTACAAAAAATAAGAAAAAGAAAATAATGAACCAATGATGACCCTAAACGATTACAGAGTGACAGCTTGTACATGGAGCGTGTTTTCTATACATTTTTGCCAGAGGGTTCAGTGATGTTAGGCTACGTCCCCAGATCCCAAAGACTCACCGTTCCCACTGAGAATCTCCTTAGCGGACATCAGATCAGCCCTGCAAGAAACCCCACCCAGCCAGAGAGGAAGCGGCAAGAAGATCAGATAAGAGAAAAAAAGACCATGTTTAGCTAGTTCGTTAGTCAAGACTACATTCAGTCAAGAAAAGGAGGAAATGGCTAAAAAGACAGACCCACAGAGCCCAGTCAGAGCAGACACACAACTAGTGAAGCAGCAGCAAAACATAGTGACAGCACATGCATAGTTGAGAGAACCAAGCCAAAAACCGAAGCATCATTTGCCCTATTTAACTATTTTGTTGCTATGTAAACAGAATGTAAGCACTGATGTGCGACTGTGAGTGTGACTATATGTTTGTCTGTGTGTTACAACAGGAGAGGTGTTAAAGACCCAATCAGTGATTTTTTTTTTTACCATATCAATGTGGGGAATATTCACATACATTCTTGAATAGTGTGATCTGTAGATGGAAAATATGTGATTTGGAACTTGTTAACTCATTTCAAATCGGGTTATAGATCTGTTTAACTCTAGTGTTTACAAGCAGTACCACTGTAAACAAACCTTTTACAACCACAGCAAATACAATTAAAAACTCATATTTAACTGCTGTCTAGTGTTAAATATGTTTCAAGAGCTCAGTCAATCAACTAGAATAGGTTCCATTCTTTATTTGGAGGTGGGGCTACCCATTAGTTTATGCTTGGATCACTGATTGGGCCTTTGAAGTGGTTCAAAATGCCTTTTTTTTGGCACCAGACGCGTGTGTACCCAGTGCCGTAGGGCAGTCTGAACACCAGCAGAGCAGGTGAGGAGGCGTTCAGTCGCAGTTGGCTGAGTGTCTCGGGGTCCATGTATAGAGGAGAAGTCTCCAATTGGTCCTGGAGCTGGCCAATCACGGCATTGGAGGCAGGCCAGGCCACAGCAGGAAGCACCAGGGCAGAAGGAGAGGAGATCAGAGCCCCCTACAGGACAGGAGAGAGAGACATGAATAACAAGCACCAGACAACTACAGCAGTTTTAATGCCTTACCTTGATTAAGTCAACAGTACTGATACACAGTAGCAAGCTTGGCCTCATAACAAGCACCAGACAGAATAAACAGAATGGGAGTAAATCGCATGCCATAGAAATTCTAGTTATCATATTCTAGTATAAATGACAATAAGACTATTTGTTTCCATTTCTGTTCCATTAAAAGGGAATGCCACCCATTTTAAGAATTCCCATGTTCTTCCAGTGCCCCAGGACAGTTCAGTCAGTATTTGTGAACACACACCATTCTCTTCTAAAGCTAGAAATCAGAGAGTGAACCCTCCCATCGCTGATGTGAATGGGATGTAAAATCTGGGGCTGCTCCATTGACAATGAATGGGGCTCGGACTTTGTGAGGCCATAAAATGTTTGTGAGCTCTTACACCCAAAGTGGAGGGTTCTCTCTGATTTCTAGCTTTAGGAGAGTGGTAGGGGCTTGTGACTGTAGTCGCATTGATCCAGCTGGTCTCACCTCCAGGTTGGGGAAAGCACTGTCCTGCTTGTTGCCAAAGGCCCCTCCGTACATGGTGAAGTCCTCTATGCTCATCTGGTTGGAATACAGGGAGAGACCGATTCAATGGTAGAGATTAGGCTGAGAATGAGGGTTAAGTTAACAATGGGATAAAGGTTGGGCATGGTTTGAGTTAAGGTGTGGAGATAGGGAATGACAACAGGCCAACAAAATGTAGTGGTACAAAAGAGTGTGTGTGTGTGTGTGTGTGTGTGAGTGTGTGTTTGTTTGCATTGTGTACCTTGTCCTGAAGGAAGAGCAGCACGTTCCGTGGCCCCACACTCAGAGCTTTCTCCAGGTAGGAGTCCAGCTGCTCCCTGCCAATGATGTGACCAGCTGTGGGGGGCGACTGGGATGATAGAGAGGACCTGAAAAAGAAAATGCATACACAATGTCAGATAGCCATACAGCAAACTACAGTTGGTGGTCAGAATACTGTATGCTACATTTTGCAGATGCCCCTTTCGTATGTTTTATCTATATAGGAAAATGGTGTTGGCAGACTGGTGTAACATAGATGGTGATGAATTTGACCCTGACCTAAGGGGCCCGTTGGCCTACCTGCGGTTGTTGTAGACATAACTGTCAACATCAAATTGCTAGCTTGGCATTGGATGACACTTGACATGTCTCTTGGGAAGATTTGCACGTTTACATAGAAGGGAACCTGAATTAAAATATTATACTTTTGGAAAGGCACACTTTTAATTATGTGACATTACAAATAACCACGAGCAAAATAAAACTGCCGAGTTCAGGCGAGCTCTCATCAATGTGGACCACCTTCGAATTCTGACCAGAGCTAACGTTACGTAGCTAACGCTAGCTAAAATGAATGATTATCCAATGTCAGCTCCATGCGGATGCAACCACGGACAAAAGCAAATAAAAAACACACGAATCCTTACCCTTCGCTTGTCCACAACATCAATGGCACCTGTTCGTCGCATTTCCCTGTGTTTAATATGACAAGTAGAACGGCAAAATACACTGAGATGCAGCTGAGGGCTGGCATCCTTGCGATCGCCATCTTCGGGAATTCTCTGGCAGGTGACGTCAGGTCAGATCACGTGCCTGACTCCGCTTTGATGAAGCGGCTTTCCTGTCTCCATCCGTTGCACTTGCTACATTGCTTGCTACCGTACATATACAGTATATTCTGCAGGAGCAATGGGTCTCAACAAATACACGCAAACATTTTAGATTCTCTTTATTTTTTAAACACACGATCAAAATAATTTCCATTTTAAATTAAATTATGAGCCCCTTTAAACAGTTGACATACATATTTTGTGTTAAGTAAATTATGGTATAGTATTTTATACATTTTCAACAGTTTCACTCATGGAAATACTGATACATGAGGCCCAATGAGTACTTCATTCATATAACACATTTGTATTATTTTGCTGATTTTACATTATTTTACCTACATTACATTGGGCCATTTCAAACTAACTAACGGGTCTCTATAAACAATAACTAATGAATAATAAGACATCCTGTTGATTGTAATCACTTTCATTGTTGGGACCATGCTGCTCATGTATCAAATTCTTGGGAGACTCTTAGAAGCAACATTGTGCCCAGAGATGGTGTACTGGTTAAGACCCCTGTCTCTGGAACTACATGTGCCCCTGCTGGCATAGGATCAGATCCCATGGCCTGCCAGAACCTCTCCTGTGTCTCCCCTACTCTGTCTCTGTCTCAGCCTTCCAACTGTCTCAATAAAGAAATATTACTAAGGGGAGTGGACAGCCCGCTCTCCTTAAAACTAAATAAATAAATGGCAATTACAAAATATTCAACACATTACAACAATGGCTACCACCAGACAGAAGTAATACACAATTACATTTTACAAAATTCAGATACTTTATTTGGCATTCACATAACAAAGTGTGGCAATCACAGTAAGGCAATGCATGTGTCAAATAATCACAGGTCCCTTACATTTGATAAAAAATCCACAGGTCTCTGCAATAAAATACATTATATACATGAAAGTACAGATTTAGAGAACATTTGGATAATGAAAAAGTGAACAGGATCAATTGCATTTAATGTTTTTGAGGAAAACATGTCTACAGTACGAAAGGATGATTGGCAAACTTCTTCAAATATACAATTTCCTGCATCACTGACCGATTTGAAGGAGCCAAGTGAAAGACAGAGAGGTTAGACAGAGGGGTTAGACAGAGGAGTTAGACAGAGGGGTTAGACAGAGGGGTTAGACAGAGGGGTTAGACAGAGGGGGCACATAGTGACACTACACGACAGAACAGCCATGTCATAAATGCTAAGCTGCCAAAACACAAAAACATCAACAACATCAAAAACATTAGGCTGGGCGGTATACCGAAATATGTACTGATGCCAGCATTATGATTCTCTTACCAACCGAATTTTACCCATGTCGGTGTATTTAGGAAATGTACTGCTATAAAAGATTAATTATCGTTTAATTTATCATTACTGAGGTAAATGCGATAGTATACTGTGATATGGATTTCAGGTCATATACTGCCCAGCCCTACAAAATGATATTAGTCCATTAGTACAACTCTAAATTCCATACTAACATCAGACTAGAGCTGGGCAATATATCGATATTTGTCATTTATCGTCCTGTTTTTGTGATATTGTGAATCACGATAAACAATTGTCTAAATAAAATTCAAATACTAAGTCAGATTTTTCACAAAATTATTTCTGAAAATTTTTAGAACGTCAATTTAAAATTTCAGTTTCATTTTGATACTGTATCACACTTCTACCTTGCAGTCCGGTATGATGAACATCAATTAGATTATCTAATGTGATTTTCCATGACTAAGCTGATATTGTGATATACTGATATCAAACGAGTCCTTCTGAGTATTATGATTTTTTTTTCTTTCCATATCACTCAGCCCTACAGCAGATATAACTAATTTCCTTCCCATTACGAAACAGGAAAGCCTTGACACAGTACACGGATGCTTCCCTGGTTCATTCCTTAAACCATTCTAAAATCTTCAATTTACGTACAATCAGTTTATTGACTACTTCACTTTGGGCTTGATATTGGGCATCCATTTCCAAAAATCCATTTCTCTAATGCAAAAAAGAATGGGCTTTATCTTTCACTGTTACAAAGGGTTGCGCTCTTTTAGTATCCGATTGGTTGAAAAATAATGCGATATTTGATATAATGTTGGTTTTTAGTTATTCTGTAAATTTGCAAAAGTTAATATAGATGATAGAGATCTTTATTTGAGACTATATGCCAAAGTTTGGAGTGGCTAAATTAGCCACAGATCTTAGAGGAGGCAACAGTTTGAAGACGAGGCAGTTGTCCGTGGCACTCCAAATAAGGTCAAGTTCGAGTACAACCGTGACACACTCACTTAGGGGGGTCTACAATCACTTATCACTGGTGACTGAGTAGAGAAACAGTAAAAGCTATTATCTCGTATACCAGACAAACAGCAGCTTTGTCTAGAATTTCTCTAAAAATAGGGTGAGGAGTTGATCGCAGCTAAGCAGCTCAATGGACCTGGTAACACTGAGGACACCTCAAAACAAGTCCATTGTGGATCATGAAAGTAAATTCTCTCTTGTAACTACAAAAAGGTACATATAAAAAAAAAAATAAAAAAAAATTAAAAGAAATCACTCTTCTACACCACTCGGTGAAGGACACAGCCAGTGTGATTTGAAAATGCTAAATCATGCACGTGCTAAATCAACATAAAATGTTTAAGCCTGTATACAAAGCATGCGTCATTGGATTCAACCCATTACTGAATTGCACAGAAAGATCTGTTGCAAAGAAAAGTAACTCAAGTGCCCCCTCGCGACTACCAATCTTCCCTCTGATACTGACACTGATACTGACGATGATGATGACGAAGGTGGCGTGTCCATTGCAGACCCTTTTTTTCCAGCCGGCAGCTCTTCAGGGGAGGCACTTCTGAGCGCTGGTCATGCCTGCCGTTGTTGCAAGACGACTGCTGTAAACCCATCGGAAGCACGGACGCTCTCCCGCTAAGTTGAAATATTTTACAACCATTTTCTCAGTTGAAACGAACGGCAGAAAGAAGCCAGCGCTGAAAAGACAAGTTATCGGTGCACACGTCGCCTTGCTCCTCAAATGCAGCCTTTACTATAACGTTACCTCAAACGTTCTAATCTCAATTAACATTGCTTCAACACTTCCTGAGTGTTGGGTCTGCTCAGAGTGGTCGCCATGGTGAAGAGACCCTGTGGTCCAAAAGAGGTCAAAGGGGTGTCCATTCCATTCCATGAGGGAATCAGGCATGGTGTGTGTGTGTGTGTGTGTAGTCTCCACACAGAGTCCTAGTTCTGTTAACCCTGATGTTAGGGTACAGCATCGGTCTCCGCCACCAGGGGAAGTGTAGTCGGCCAAAGTGAATCATGGGACTCAGGTTCTGGGCTGCATCTGCCAATGGAGGGCCTCTGCCTGGGTCTTCAGGCTGCGAAACTCTCCCTGGATGAAGTCAGTCAAAATCTTCCTCATCTCCATCTGAGAGAGAATGAAATGTGGGTAAAATAAATGTTGCAAGTTTGAAACTTTTCCTAACACAAAATAAGGGGATGCATTTATCAGCTTGTCATTATAGGTTTAGTAAGAGATTTTTTTTGTCTCTCTCTCTCTCTCTCTCAGTTTACACTGAAATGATTTTCAAAATGATTTTTGTGCGTGTTGTCTGCGTGTGTGTTTTTCACCTGGCTCTTGTTCTCGGCTCGGAGGGTCTCCACCAGCTCTTTGACACTAAACGGTTTGCCCACTAGGACTGTAATTTTCTGCAAACAGAACAACACTTGTGGTCATTGTTACTGTTCCAGAATTCCGCAGTGCCCCGCCCCCCTCTCTGGTTCCAGAAGAATTTTCTCTACAGCCCCTAGCCTCTGGTGAAAATGGAGATTAGCCACAATAATTACACTCCACAACATACATCAGACTGGCATCGTGTCATCAGCGCTGCACTGTGATTGCCACACGTCTTTCTGGGGGGAAACAACTGAGGCAGCGTTTGTTCACACTCTACAACTTTAGGACAAAACAAACAGATGTAAGTCATCATCAAGTCTATCAAATCCCAGAAATAGTAATTACCTCTAAGTGTTAGGTCACCCGGAGATTCATAAGCTTAACGTTAAATGTCCAGGAAGGGAAATGGGGAAATCTCCTGCCACTGAAAGAGGAGATTCCACGGGAGAAGACTGAAGACTGCTAGGGGGATGCCTGAAGACTGCTAGGGGCATGCCTGAAGACTGATCAAAGATCACTTTTCAAAATAGTGCAAAAATGGTCGATACCGTCTGGTGTCGGAAAGCAACTGCTTGACGTAACTTGATGCACTAACAAAAGAGAAGTTTCAAATGATGTAAGCGTCCTGCCGACAGTTTTTATACAGGCCAAATACAATAGCGATCTATAGGATCGCGTGTGTGTTTTCCATCCAAAAGTGACCGTGAAAAAAAGCCCAAGGACCCAGATGCGCAGGCGACTGGGTAAAAACCCCATTAAAAAAAACTACTATTGGACTAACAAAGTCTTGGTAGACCGAGCCCCATGGCTCGCACGCTGTCCACACAGACGGCTTCGTCAACGGCTTCATTTATTCTGTCGAGTGCCATGCGTCTCACGTGAGAAAATGGGCTCGATGCCGCTCCGCTCGCACAGGCCGTGTGGCTGCCCTGACCTGTTAACACGGGCGCCGAAATGAAAAGCGGCACGTTCCGCAGCGCACGCGCACTGCTGAGGTAAGCGTCGTGTCCTGGCCGTGAGACCAAACTAACCGACTGATGGACTCATCAACTAAGAGTGGACGGCCCTCCTGAAAAGGTCTACTGTCCTCGTTGTTCAAATCAAACGTCAGATAAACCTGCAGTACTCACACTGCATATTTTACATAAGCATTACACACTAGTTTTAGGTCCGTGTCTGTATTCTTACCTTGCCAGTCCGAGGGATGTAAGGCTTCTCATTTGGCAGAACATCACTCATACCTGAGCCAGAACACAGCAAATTGAATTGAATTGAATTGAATTGAATTTTGAATTGAAATACTTTATTATCCTGTAGATTCGGTGCACAGTTTGCTCACATAGATCACGAATCACATAAATCACATAATCACTTAAGTCACATATATCACACACCATTAAGTAATACTCCAACAAGTGTTGAAGATAACAAAACACTTCTAAACCGCATGGTTCGAAGGGTACAACTTTAATCTATTGGACGTATGTCGCAATAAATGAAAAACAACGTAAAACTGACAAAAAGACGAAAAGACGGTTACAACGAGACGGAGCAAACTAAGCTGCATCTTTCGACGCTTGTGTGAGGTAATATGCCAGGATGTGGTGGATGTTGTGTGGCTGAGTGTGTGGTTGTCAGGGGTTACTCACCTACATGCCAGAGAGGTAGTATTATGGGATTGAGGGTGCAGTCAGCTATTAGCCGGCCCACACCTGAAACACGGGCACAAACATACATACATTTAATTTACTTGATTACACTGAACCTTGTGACACAAAGTTTATCACAGGCTTGCTATACTTTTCCAGCCTGGTATTAACAGTAAACCTGACAGAACAACCGACAGCTAAAATGGCTTTATGAGGATTCAGCTTGTCGATGAGGGAACAAAAACAAGACTGAAAATTGGAATGTAAACAAATCAGGTGCATTTGTAAGGAAAATAGTAAATAGTATAACTTTAACTCGTAACCTGAGAGGCTGAGGGAGCAACACAAACACTGATAAACAACAACCATGCTATTCACTCACCCCATTTTAACCGTAAAAACTCTTCCGTCATGTTGACTTTACCTGTGGGATGAGGAGGCAGAGAGAGGACAGAGCTATTATTACACAAGTTTGCGACACAATTTTGCTGATCAAATTCCATGACATTTCCATGACAGCGCAATTTCCATGACCGATGTTTATCAATTTCTATGTTCATTTGACATTTTATTGAAAAGCTGATTTGAATGTCCCAGGCTTTATCTTGGCCAGCTACAACAATCAATTGGGACTAATGAGGAAATATGTTATTCAGGTTATTATTAATTCAAAGATAACTAGATATTTTTGCAACCAAGCTTGACATTAAACATTTCAGTCTGTGAAAAAAAGATTATGAACAAATTTCCATGATATTTCTAAAACGTGTTGTACCAGGCCCGGAAAACACAATTTTCAAATTCCATTTCCAGGTTTTTCATGACCGTAGGAACCCTGATTACAGTACAGGTACATTAACTGACGACTGAAGGAGGAAGACGGTGTGGAGACAGTGAGATAGAAGGAAAAGAAAAAGGAGGGGGAAAGAGGGAAGAGAAGAGACCAGAAGAGATGAGACGAGATGAGATGAGAAGAGAAGAGAAGAGAAAAGAAAAGAGAAGAAAAGAGACCAGAAGAGACAAGAGGACACCATAAGAGACCAGAAGACAGTGAGATAGAAGGAAAAGAAAAAGGATGAGGAAAGAGGAGAGACCAGAAGAGATGAGATGAGATGAGAAGAGAAAAGAAAAGAGAAGAAAAGAGACGAGAAGAGACGAGAAGAGAAGAGAAGAGAAGAGAGAAATACCTTCTGGGAAGATGTGTACCCATTCTCCTTTATTCAGCCTCTCCAGGATGAAGTCCATGCCTTTCTGATACACACCATCACCTGAGGAACACACAGACACAAAATCATCATGTTAGTAAGAACTGAGAAACAGAAACTATAGAACAGCTAAGTGACTACGAGTATGGGCTTGATATTGAACATTCTGATCCAAAAATACAACAGAAAATGAATGGTGTTTGTCTTCATGGTTAATGGTAGTTGCTGAGGGCTATACTAAATGTAACTAAAGACTTCCACAGACGTTACACAAAGATTCTGGTGTGAGACGTACAGAGCTTTGGGACAGACTAACACACATTATACCACAGTTAGTTCAGACCTCGCATTGTGATTGGCTGAGCAGCATTTCGTCTGCGTGCCAAAATCACCTGATAATGCACTCGTAACCCGGCAACGCCTTTCGTTTGCTGCCACACTTACCCAACTTACAGCAAGAAACAAAATAAGAATTGTATCAATAAAATTGTTGATAGAACTGTGGTATAACAGCAATAATACACTTGAGCTCCTGCTATACCGTGATTTTGGCACTGCTGCGACCACAGCACAGCACTGCCAAAGTCTCACGGTATAGCCAGTCCCTCTTGTGTATTATTGCCTAACTGACTCACCTCTACACACCGGAACACACTTTCCACGGCTGAAGAATCTGGAGTGAAACTCTCTGGTGAAACAGATGTCAGACGCCGCTGGGGTCCTGTCCCAATCACAGATAAAGCGAGCTCACACAATCAAATTTGATCCGTACACTACCATATACTAACCGTAGTTAAAGGTGAACTCCGGTGTGGCGTGAATGTAATTTTCCATTTTCCAGAGTCGCCTTTCTCCTTTATGAAACTCGTATGCGGCATGATCAACAAAACAGTTACCATGTGATTTACTTCCCTATACTTTCGAGATGCCATTCACTTCCCACTCAACTCCAACAATATCAAAATAAAACTTCAGAGATTCGAAACTTAGTGCATTAAATTTGGAATCTCTTAAATTTGGTTTGATATCGTGTGGCCTTGGAGGAGAAGTGAGAAAGGCAACTCTGGAAAATGGGGTTAACACTCACCCACGCCGGAGGAGTTTTCCTTTGAGCCGATCTTTCGAAATGAACTACAGACAGACAGACAGACATCAATCAAAGAGATTGAATGGTGTCTGAAAATAGTGTCGCTCACCATCGCATCTTTCTGAAGGTCCATAAGTGCCTCAGCTTCAGAACCCCTGTAATAAAAAGAAGGCCCTCCGACATTACCATGTTTCGTGGGCTCTATCTGGCTTGATTGTAATGCTGGAGAGGATATGGTGGTGTCATATGAAACTAGAGATCACAAGGAATCAGTTGATGCCAATCACTTCATGATAGCTTAACCAGAAAGGGGCTAAATAGGGCTCCAAAGTTCACGGATATTTTGAAGGGTGTGTCATCCAGAAGACTACTGCAATGTTTTATATACAAAGGTTAACAATATTTTGTCATGCTAAATTTAAGCTAATTTCATGTTTATTTAGGTTAATGTTAGCAAGTGCAAACCTACCTGTCATCAACCAGCTAAGCTAGCTAACTAATATAGCTAACATTAATGAACTGAAGTTCAGCAATTTTGTGCCTTATTTTTTATTATTATTATTTAATTGTTGTATTTCATCAGACGCAAACATTTTTAAAAGCAATATATCGTCCACCCAGCTCTCTATATATCGGTATGTTTTGTTCATTTATTTTGCTTGATAAATGAGGCCCATTGTGTGTGTGTGTGTGTGTGTCCTTACCCCAGATATGTGGGTCATCCATACATGATTGGTGATTGGACAGCGTTATAAGGGGCGTGTCTGAGGGCCGTTCGTCGACCAGGTCCAGTAGAACCTCATGGTTATGTACTGTCAGGTAGTTCATATACTCTACCGAGAGAGAGAGAGAGAGAGAGTTTGAGGAACTACAAAACAGCAGGGCTGCCCTCTCTTAAGTTGATTAATCGGACGATTTGGTCTTCAGTCGACCAAGGATTTGTTAGTCGATTAGATGTTTTTTTTCTCCCCGTGGTGATGAAGGAGTTATTTCCTGAAAAACAAGAAGCACATCTTTGATATGCACTCGATTTTAAAGCAGTACTTCTGCATGATTGCATGCGGGAAACACAATTTTATAGATCTGTCGATGAGATCAACTCATTTACAGTCAACTAGGCATTTCGGATTTTCAGAATTTCATTCCGTGCATGTCTGTGCATATGTATATGTGTGAGTATGACTCCTTCCATGGATGTCTGCATAGCCTCTCTGTGTGTGTGTGTGTGGGTGTGTGAGAGGACGGCTTCTCATTGTCATAAACAATTTGCCTGATGGAGGTCTAGCATCGAAACGTCGCAAATAAACGTATTATTGCCAGTTAGACGGCGTGCGGGAGTTTGTTTTGCAACTGTGTGTGTTTGCTTGTTTGCCATCAACTCACTGGTCCAGAAATAGGAATAGGAGCCCACCATGCCCATCACCAGTGAACTGGAGATCCTCCAGGCCAGAGGGGGGCACTGTGGGAATGGCCATCTCACCTCCAGGGGCATCGCAGCACTCCACCACCACCTACATCCACACACATCAACCTGGCATGGATGACACACGCAGAATCAGACACAGGTCACACATATCGTCCACCTACTGGGCAAATTATTTTACCCCGAGGAGCACGTGTTCCTTATAGATCCTTTGACTGTTTGTAAATAATGACGTTTGAAGGCAAACGCATTCGCATCTTTTGGGGAGAGACTCCAGGGGCATTCTGGATGAAACCATGTGACGTGCGATGACTTATTTGTGCAAGCGCTTTCACCCAGAGTGTCCCTGGAGTGCCCGTGGTTTGGTTTTGGAACCAGTTTTGCCTCCAAGATGATGTAAATGAAAAAAAGGTCTATAGATGCACTGTGTAATTTTGTGCAGGAAAAATTACTCATAAAACAAGAATTTATTTGAAAATTCTAAAAAGCATTATCAAATGACCCAGTGCATTTATTTGGCATTTCAACAATGATATCCATAGTTATCTTGATATCTTTATGCAATGTTTTGGGAATCTTTCCACGAAGCCTGCATCATTCAGATCTCACAGTTTGTTTATGTTCTCAGTATGCCTCCCAACCTTGGATCAGCCCGCAAGTTGCAATAGAGGCCTTGCATAGAATGTGTAGTTCTCTGTCTTCCAACATGGCTGCCTGTAACATAGCATCCATTGTTTTGTACATTTTTTGTACTTATCCTAATGAACGTGCAATAGCCATATACTGACTCCTCATACTTAGATTATATATATATATATATATATATATATATATATATATATTATATTATATCACCTTATACTTATCTGAGGGGTATTTTAATTTTAATTTTAATTTAATTTTATTTTTATTATTATTTTATTATTATTTCTTTTTTTTATTATAATTTTATTATTTATTCTATTTTATTTTTATGGTTACTATAGGAGAAGTTTGATGTTGCTCAGCACAATCAATTGCATATTGTATATTGATGTAGATTAAGGAAGCATAGCACAAAGGAAATTGCAGAGTGTATATTTCGTATTCTCTCTTATTCTCTAATTTTATTTTCATTTTTATTTTTATCTTCAACACTTGTTGGAGCATTACTTAATGGTGTGTGATATATGTGACTTAAGTGATTATGTGATTTATGTGATTCGTGATCTATGTGAGCAAACTGTGCACCGAATTTCCCCACGGGATAATAACGTATTTCAATTCAATTCACTTCAGTACACACACTTCAGTTCAATTAAAAACGTATTGTGCTGGTGGGCAAATTTCATTTGCAGACAAGGTTTACACGAACACTTAAAAAACACCACAATACACCACCAAAGGAGCAGCAAGAAAAGTGTCTGTTGATAAGACCACAGTCTGTGTATTCTGACTTCTTGTAGTAGCTATATTACTTAATAATTACTTTCACTGTATTTGAATACACTCTGTTTTTCTTTTCTTTTTTCCTCCCCTTGCTTCCTTCTCCTCCACAACC
>OMKL01123263.1:0-14118 GCA_900302295.1 Parasudis fraserbrunneri
GAATGGAAGGTTTAGAGTACCAAGTATAAAAAATAAATAAATAAAAAAATAAATAAATAAAAACATACATACGTATATTTTCTGAAAGTATACTTTCGTATATTTTTTATGTATTCAGATAAGTATACTAAAGCAGTGTTAAATTGAAACCACTCAAGATAATCCACGAACCTTGTTGTGTGCAATTTCATGTACGAACTATCTTGAGGTCATGATATCTGCAATGAGACATTGAGTTTTTCAAATGTATTTTTTTTTTGCCCTTTTGATCGTCACAAACCCAGTGCCATTCAGATCCGTTGCATCGGAGTTACTTTTGCTCACTAAAATGGTACAATTTTAATTCGTTTGCTAAAGTACAGTTTAAGTTTGGTAAACACCTCATAGCGCATTAACCATCAAATCCTGTGTCAAATACTGTCCCTCTCATTTAAAGATCCCCTCCACTCAAAAACGTGTTGTTGTTTTTTTCTTTTTTTATAGTTAATTCCTCTTGGAGGCATAACTTTGACTATATATACAGACTGTTATTTGTGCAGAACAGAACTTTTTCACATATCAATGGGTGCTAGTTGCTAATTTGCATATTCATAGATCCTTCTATTCTCAATGAGGGTAAAGGTGTAGAGATGCTGCTAAGCCATTTTCAGTAGTTTATTGAACAATTTGGTGGAAAAAACATTTATACAAATTGTTATGCGATATAGACTTACAACTTATGCCTCACACTCACCCATTCACTCACACATTCACACAGCGACAGCGGAGGCAGCTATGCAAGGTGCCAACCTGCTCATCGGGAGCAGTTAGGGGTTAAGCATCTTGCTCAAGGACACATCGACACGCTGCCAGGAGGAGCCGGGGATCGAACCGGGAACCTTCGGATTACCAGACGACGGCTCTACCTCCTGAGCCACTGTCGCATGTCCAGGACATTTAACTTTTTTTTGTACTTTACACTAATAAAGTGACTAAACTGAACTGAGCTTATAGCTGAAGAAGTCTTATTCGGAATTTAACATTAGTGAACTTAAGCTCAGAAATTTTGTATCTCATTTGTTATTATAAAAGTGTTTTATCAGATGCAAAAAAAAATAATTATCATAATTTCGGCATTACACCGGCCATCGGCCACCCCGCGTTCTAAATATCGGTATCAGCATCGGCCATTGAAAAAAAAAAAAAAAAACATATCGATGGACCACAAGAAGAAAAGTATTGCGCGATTTTCTTTTCTTAGGCTATGTTGACGCCGGCCTTATCCTTTGGTGAGACTCTCATTCCATTTGAAGGACAATGGCACTTGTCCATGCAAATTGACTCTCCCGGCATGGCTAAACCGGGGCCTCGATCCCTCCACACCGCAACATCAGTGGAGATGCCATCGCATCTCTGCTACAGACAGTCTCTCGACAGTGAGCGACCGACGTGACAAGGTAGATAATGATAGGTTGCACGCAAATAAGGCCGCGGCGTGACACGACGAAGCACACTTTTCAAAACTTGCTGAGAGACAACAAACCAGTATTAAATACATTTCTACCTTTCAAAAAAAGTTAAAATTAAAAATGATATGCATGAGTTGACAATGCACACTGACAGTGCCTTCTGTGCCACAAATAGTTGTGCAAAAATATACGCTTTGGAATTTCAGTCTTGGTAGAGGTAGAATCTGTAATGACGTCAAACCAGCGACCTCCAGACAAAAGAGGCCCCGCTTGATATTGCACTTTGTTTACATTTTTTGTTTTTGGTCTGAGGAGTGGGTGAACTCCGGTGTAGGGATGTCCCATTCAAGGTTCGTTTTGCTCCCGATCCGATCTGAGTCATTCGGTGTTGAGTATCCAACCGAGTCCCAATCCAATATTTATATTTGAAAGGTTGGATCGGGGACATTCCTACTCCAGCGGCTTGGCATTACAGATTCCACCCTTAAGTAAAGAATTTGCATAGTTCTTCCACTATTGCCCACAAGCCACTGCAGTGAAAGGGTAAGTTCAGAATTCGTGACCCTTTGTCCCATTTCCTACTCGATTGATTATGTCGTCAAAGGATTAGGAGTCCTTTCTCACCACAATCCATGCTGTTCTTCAAGTTCATAGTGGATACCCAGTTCCTCCTTAGTTAGCCGCAAAACCAATGTGCGGCGGTTGTGTGCTGAGAAAAGACTCCTCTGATTGACAACGTCATTGGTAAGTAGGGAAAAATATGGTTAGGGGTCCAAAATTCTGAACTTACCCTTTAGGAGTTGGGAGGACAGTGGGGAAGACTGAGGCGTACACATCTCAGACTGTCACGGCGCTGTGTGTTTGTGTGTGTGTGTGTTTGAATGAAACAATTCGCTGGTGTAAAAAGAGCTGTTTGTTCCAAAGACACCCACTCACCCCCTCCCCCCCATTCTCCCTTGACAACTCACAGTAAAACTGACTGTCAGTTGGCGTCTATTATCCCGGCTATACGGGCCATACAATCATCGTCTCGAGGTTATGAAATGTCAAAATGGTAAACTTCGCCATCACAGAGGAGAAAACGGTGACTGCACATCCAAAAAGAAAACGATGTTAAAAAGGTTTTCTCTTGCCAGAGTGGGAGGCTTACATGTCAGATTTACATGATGGGGTCTCCAAAAGGTAAGCTAACGCTATCACTGGTCATGTGATAATATACAGAATCTATAAACATCTCAAAGTCATAATTCCCCAAATTATTATGATTATGCTTTGTTTTTAGTTTTTTTACCATTTTGTATTTTTGGTCCATAAGCCTGTACATTTCTTACACTTATATCAGAATTTTGAAGAGCGATGTTTGTGTGTGATGTTTAGCGTGTTAAAAACGTCCAAGGGATCAACTTCAGGCACCTTGGGAGTGAAATGAAAGCTATGGGAGACGACAGGCCGAAAAGGTATCAAGTACACCATTTTAAATGCACAGGCATGACACTGTTAAAAGGGACATAATATGGAAAATGGGTTTTGCCTAAACTTTGTATGGATTCGGAAGTCTGAAATGTTATTTAGGTGCTGGGGGAAAATGACATCGATACGCCTTGCCGTTCTGCCAGGGTTCAAGTCTCAAGTCTTCAGATTAACACGCTGTTCAGAATTATTGCCTTTTGTGATGTCATAGGACTGTAGTTCTCAACTTTTTTCATGTCAAAGACCCCCCCACATTGATACACATTAGGCCGTGGACCCCCGTTTGATTAGGTTTTTGTCTCAGGGACCCCAATCTGAGAAGATATTTATTGTCAGATACGACCTACTCCTGAATTCCATAACTGTTTTTACTGTATCGGAGGTAACACTGAATGAAACTTATCATTAGGGTAGTCGGTCTTACATATTCTCTCATTGCGCTAACTTCCCGTGAAATTGGGAAATTAAATCATTCCCCATTTTTATGGGGACCCCCTGGAACCCCGGGACCCCAGGTTGCGAACCACTGTCATAGGAGAATGAATTCGCTTTGATCAACCAATCAGCTGTGCTTTTTTGGAGCCAGGAACTCCACAACTTAACAAACGTGTTTCACAGATTCAAGGTCGTATACAATTGTTGAAAGACACATAATACGTCCCCTTTACGGTTTCACCCTTAACTCCAGTCATATTGGCCATGGTAAATGCCCGAAACTCCAGTCAAAACAACAAAGGCCACATCTGCCACACCTGCTTTCTGCCTCTCCACTTTCAGACCCCTGAAGCACATTATTTGAGCCAAACAGCACAGACTTGACTGGCTGACACGCCTTGGTAGCCTTAATGTTTGCACTACCATAACAGTACAAACAAGCAAATGTAAAAGCTGTTCCATTCACAGATTGTGCCCCAAAAGGATCGTTGATGAGCCTTCCTCTGTTGGGGGGGGTTAGGGTTAGGGTTAGGGTTAGCCCAAACTTTGAACCTATCATTAGGGATGTATAGATACCAGTGTTGGATATCAAGCCGATCCCAGGCTAAGTATCTGGAGAATTTCCCCGATGCTTAACTCCCAATACAGAGATACGATTTGACTGTCTGAAATCAAAGCGAAGCAACTTGATTTTCTGCATTTGGTTGGCACGTAGAAAGATGTTCGTTCTCTCCAGTGGCGAAAAAATGGATTCTATCTCAATCATTCTGGTCCAATTACCCCAAACGAAGGGGCTCGGGTCCACACTGTTCAATAAAAGCAATGCATTGGGTTGGTCCTCTGGAACGAAAGATACTGAAAAGAGGACGGGATTCTGAATCGCTATCCCTAACTATTGTAGGGCTGAGCAATGAGGTCATCTTCTGTGCGCCAGAAACCACGTCAGCTATTCTGTTATCTGAAGGACATTAAGTTGTTTAGGAACTGCATTCTGTCATAAGCCAACTTGTCCATAACAACTTATTATCAGTATCAGAAATGTTCTGTCCCAGTTTAAAGACACATTCGTTTTCCACGCAAGGGCTTGTGTACACTGGCTGCCTTTTTTCCAAGGGCCCGTGTCTTTTTTTTGCACGTGTTTTCAACGAGTTGACATACATTTCAATCATGTGGCTGAAGATTAAATGATGTTCACGCGTTTCAAAAACACACACCTCTTCAAAATCTGCTTTTAATCTCTGATCATGTTTTTGTATCGTTTGTTTTTAACTTGGTTTTCTATTACTGTATGTCTCCCCTTCGTTCTTTTTGTTCCGATTTAGAATGATGTATTATCAATTATTTTATTATCATTATTACATTACATTTTGGAAAGAAAATAATTGTAATAAAAAAGATTTTACATGCCAATGGTAGGTTGTCCTTTGTAGTAAAAATGCCAAAACCACACTTAAATTCAACACCACTAACATCCCAGATAGAGAAACTCATTCAAATGGAGAGTAAGCAGACATGTTTTTTTCTTTTTTTTCTTTTTTCCTATTGTTGAAACTGACACCTCCTAGAAGCTTCAGATGCAAAGTTTCTAAACAGGACATGCAAATCAGCATTAGTAAAATAGGAGCCACCTACGGGGCGGGGGACACAGACAGAGCAAACTATACTTTCCCTGAAGACACACAAGGGTGCTCCCTCCTTAGGGATTGGTTTCAAGCTGCGAAGGCGGGGCCAAGAATGAGCAGGCAGAATACTCCTCTCTACTCCACCCGCTATAGCAGCCTGTCAGACACCTTGCCTCCTTCACTGCTAACTGCTTGACCAGAGACAGAGACAAGTTGTTGTTTTGTTTTTTGTTTTGTTAGGGCTGAGAGTTAAGCTTTGGGTGTAGCAACTGGATGTCCAAAGACTCCCATCGGATCAAGGAGAAGCCTGGACAACATACAGGTAGAAAAAAAACCAAATGGCACATTTCTTGTCAAATGGGGAAACTTGTTTTACCTGCACTGAACAGCACGCCTATTATGTATGCAAGTATGTGGAAATGCCTGACTGTCGTGCATTTAAATATCAACCTTGCCCTGGGTATGACAAATTGCAATGTCGGAAAAGGGCAAATTGGAGGATATTTAAGCAATATTTAGGATAACGATTATACCGTATTGGGAAAATGGTCAATTTGAGAAGGTTGGAGAGACAATGTCTAAAAAGGTAGATCAGCTTACTTTAATATCCTCTGTTTGCTTTGCAGGATATAGGCCTAAGCGTAAGCAAAGAATGACACCAGGCATCTTGGTTTCATGACCATCTCTGAGAAAACTACTGTAGGTCACGGTGAGCCACAAATGTCAATATAGTACAATAAGAGCACTGTAACGAGCATTTGCATCATGCTCTTCAGATGTAGACTGCATTATAAGTCTGACTACAGTGGTGGCTGCGAGGCCCTAGCGTGGCTTTGGAGTTGGTGCTTTGGAATTTGGATGGACACTATTCCAAAGCCATTGTGGTGCCAACATACTGTGGTGCTCGTAGGGTAGTTTGTTGCGGCATCCATAGGGTTGCTCCGTGCTCACTCTGACTTGCTGTAAAATTACTACCACTGTGTGTATTGTTAAGGTTTAACTGTAATTTGGTGATTGATGGTCTAGTTTTTCCATGATATGAAAAACACAACACTAGTCTGAGAGTTTTCACACAGAGGATGTCAGAGGACACAAAGTGTGCCAAAGTAAAAGCTTGGCCGAGAGTCCGATACACGTCACTCTCTGGCTCTTTTCTCTCTAATCTGAGTAGAGCTTTTACTTTGAAACATCCTGACTTCCACGCGTGCCTGTGCGTAAGAAGCAACCTCACCAGGAAACCTGGATCAGCCGAGTATTGTACAACAAAATGTCACTAGACCATAGAAAAACTAGACCACTAATCATCAAATTACAACCAAGCCGTAACAGTACACAAAGTAGTAGTAATTTCACAGTGAGTTAGTACGACCCTGTGGGCATCACGGGTACACTATAACACTATCTGCAAAACCACAATAGGGGCCAGATTACAGTGGTGGTTGCAGATCATTGCCACAGTTTATGCAGTTGTGCAACAGGCATAGGTATGAAAGAGTTTCTTTTAGGTCTGTTAGTCTGGATTTTTGGGACATCTGAACCTATACCAATGAGACAGAAGTAGGGCCTTCTCCATTTCACACAAGCAATATAAATATCTTTCCATTCAAAAGTGAATGATTTCTTTTACATGATACATGTAATGATACATTTTATAAATGCGAGATCCCAGTGGAAAAACAGATTCATGAAGTTCCTAGTTTAAAAATTGGTCTTGTAATTTCCAAGACACTGCTTGTTGCGACAAATGAACAAATCTGGTAAATGTTAAAAATGTGAATGTGAGTATTTCAACAAACATTTACTGCTAATTGTGGGAGTAGATGTGTTATGGGCATTTCAACAATGGTTGTGATTTTTAACAAGAGCGATATTGATGTTGTACTTGGGCGATAATTCAATATTATCATTCATTGTTATCTGAATCATATTGTGATAGAATTGTGATATTGTTGTGCACAACCTGTCATCTAAATGAATAACCATTAACTCAAGTTTCTCTCAAAATTACATCTTCAATATTTGAAGGGATGTTATTTGATTATTTGGTTTGATATCGCACTTTACATTATCATGCAGTTCAATACGATGAACAGCAAATGGATTATCCATCATGTGATTTCACATACATGAACAGATATTGTGATACAGATATTAAAAAAAAAAAAAAAAAAAAAGCCATTTTATCGTTAGGGCTTATTCAAATTGTGATTATTTTGACTGATATTGCAATTGCGATATGATTCACAATATTACAGGGAATGATCATTTGTGCGTCATTATTGTTTACAGTTTTTGTTTTTTTCTGATTTGCAGATTGGATTTCAGTGGGTATAGGGGAAGGGTTGCTACTGCTAGTCAGGCCTCAGGCTCCACCAAGAGAGGTCTGGAGAAATTCACAGTATAATAAGTTACTAAACTCCAACCCACACGTCAAACCAAAACTAATTTTTTTCTAGCTTCTAACCATCATCCTCTTGTTTTTGACAGCATTTCCTGGTGCGTGCCGATACCGGACTGACTGTTGAACGCGCTACAGCCGAGCCTCCATGTCGCCAGCGCCTCTTGATGGAAGTCAAATCAAAATGCTGGCCATCATAGAGCGCGGGGGGGGGGGGAACAGCTGTCACATGGACAATACTGGAATGTACCTGTTCCTCTTGCTTTTCAAGCTGGCTTTGGATGCCACCGTCTTGATACTGTGCTGGCGCAAACCGCATACCTCCTTCTTCAGCGTGTCCGGGCTGTACATTGTTCTGGCCGACACCGTGTCGGTGTGCTCCGTAACGGCTCTGTGGTTCCTCGGGCCCGACCGGTCCCTCCTGTCGGTCTGCTTCGTCTTGGCGCACACCTCGGCGATATACGCCTCACTTCCGCTGCCGACGCTGATCCTGGGGCTATTGGAATGCGTCTTGGAGCACAACAAGTATGTCGGCGGTTGGAGCGTCTTCTGCAAAGCCTTTAAAAACTTCGCCCTAGTCTCACTGGTGTGGGTTTGGGCTGTCGTTTACTCCCTTAGAACGACGGACACAGACCCAATGGAAATCGAATACGAGGAGGGCAAGGCTCTGGTGTGTGAGGTGCAAGGGTCGACAGTGGTCAACTACTTTTGTATGGAGCTTTTCTTAGTAGTCCTTTTTGCATTGGTGCCCCATTGCTCAAAGCTCCCCGGATGGATCAAAGAGGCCAACAGGTTGTCTAACCAGTGGGATGACCCTCATGAGGAGCTGAGGAGTGACCTCGTGTTCAATTACACCAGGTTGGATGACACCAAAGGGGACAAGGAGAACATCCCTGTGGAAATGGTCCAGCAGCGACCATCGCTGTTTCTTAGCTTTACTTTGGCCTTTGGAATCATGTGGATGCCTTACTTGATCCTATCTGTGATTTGCCTTCTACTGGACTACGGAGTACCTGCTTACATCGTTGTCAACCTTCTATGGCTGGAGTGCAGCAACAGTCTACTGGTAGGGGTCGTTTCCTGGCTAAAAAGCGACAGCCTGGGGCCATACAGTAATCTCCCGGACAACATTTGCTCATGGCGCAGTTATTGGTACTTGAGTAGAGGAAACACGACGTATCAGCTCGATCTCCCAGCCACTTTCCACAAACCGTCACAGAAAAACAGTAACCCACTTCTACTTTTGTGAATGAACGGTAAAGTAAATTAATTTCTCTGATATGCACCAACAACAGGTGCCTGGAGCGATGAACACTTTGCTCTAAATGTCTCGAGACTTGACGACAGTGAAAACCATCAACTAATGGCAAGCAGAAGAATTAGGAAGGAGGAACTGGTATTAACTGATCTGTGAATGGATAACTGAAACTGTTAGTGGTTCATTGAATAATGTAAAAAGCTTGTGACTGAAAGGTTGCTTGTTCAGATCACAAGCATCTCATCCCTCAACAACTGTCAAAGCGCCCTAGAGCAAGGCACTTACTTAACCTTCAACTGCTCCAGTGGAGTTACTCCAAAAGTGAAAGACTGGGGTTGTACCAGGCAACTCCCCAGTCCTAGTAGCTAAAAGACAGCATGTCTAGTCAACTGAACCAAAACGTTAAAATATTTAATGAAACTGAAAGGTTAAAAATATTTACAAGGGTGGGGGGGGCACAGGTTAATCTCTGTTCATCATCGACTTAAAAAATAAATGTATTCAAGGGAAATGCGGGTAATGTATAATAAATGATTCAATTCAAATAATCTGTACATTTTCTCTCTGAACATGAGTGACATGGAAAATCCAACTAAATTAACAAATGACTCCACATTTGTTTTTTTCAATACAACGTGACCCTCCTTATTAGGGCTGGGTGTTGGCACTGATTGCCTGATTTGATTTCGATTCACAAGGTCCCGATTCTATTTGATTCTATTTAATTTGATTCAATTAGGCTTGAATGCGCTGGTTTCAGGGTTGTTGTTATTGTCAAAAGATGTAATTTGGTGAACTGACTTTCCGTAGCAGTTCAGCAGAAACTCAGCGCAAGGCAAACGAGAGACACATTTTGTGAAAATCTTCACACCCACTGAAAAAAATACAGATTAAAGATCGATCTTGGGATTTTAAGAATCGATATCGAATTCATCGATATTTATTCCCGGCACTACTCCTTATTTTACATACCTTGCCATTTTAAGCTTTTGTTTAATAAACTCACTGCACCTACAGTAAACTGATGAATGACAAAACTGTAAAATCCTTATGAATGGCAGACATTCATACAGCTGCCGTGACGTTGTTTAGGTTTCCGCGGGAGTCCACAGTGCAACGTGCACAAAGTTATTACTCCGCGGTCAGAGGCAGCCTGCTGTAATGTGGATGCCTTCTAGCCATTACCATCCTGTCTTTGGCAACACTAACGTAGCGCCGCACCGGCAACCAACTAACATTAGCTCACTAGCTAGCAGTCCTTACATCAGCATTTTCTCAAGATTCGTATGTTTCCCTCGGTTTCTTGATCGAATATGAGTGGTCAACACTCAACCAATACGCTAGGGCAGTGGTATGGTTTTGCCAAAGACATGAGGGTCGTGGCTAGAAGGCATCTGCATTACAGCAGGCTGCCTGTGACCATGGAAAAAGATCTATGCATTGTGGACTCCTCAAAAAACCTCTTGGCAGCTTTATGTCCGCCATTATCCATGACTGGACATTTCAAAGCCAAATGATTTATTGAGTGTTATGTAGGGTAGGCTGAGTTTCTTATTTTGATCTGTCCTCACACATGCGTAAGAACTTAAGTGAAGGCCGTCACAGGGAGGGGACCAAAAACAACATTTGGTATCTGATTTAGAGCCCTCCTATGGAAATTTTACATAGGGTGATTTATTTCTTTGTATACCCCTCTGAGACACATACATGTAGGTTAGGGCTGGGCAATATGGCCAAAGTATCATATCACAATATTTTTCTTAGTTTTGACTATGGTATATAATGGTATTTGATGGTATTTAGTTTTCCAATAAAAATTACAATGTGATATATTTTTCAATGTCTATCTTTTAATACAATTGTCATGGTCCCATTTCATTCAAAATTGTCTCTCTTTTCATACTGCTGCAAGGAACAATTTTTTAAATAACTAAAAATATACAGTATATATAGCCTATATTTGTCTCCGCCAGGTGGTAGCCTGGAGGGGTTTATGCGTTTGGTCGCCTGTGTGTGTGTATCTGTGTGTGTCCGCAGCTAATCTTGCAAACTACAGGGCCGATTTGGATGACATGTCGCAAATAGGCTGACAGCAGGCCAAGTAATTGAATTCTCTAATATTTTTCAAATCGGGCGACGACAAGTATTTTATTTGAATTATTAAAGAAACCTAAGGTGTGTTCTAAACTATATTGTTTGCTGCTAGCATTTGCAGTAAACACTGTTTACTTTCAACGTTACCTCTTGTATGTTTTTAAACCAAACTTTAAACTTTACTCAGTTTGATACCAAACGTTCAATTTCATTCCGTTTGAGATCATATTTGATATAATTTCATTACAGTGACAATTTTACCAAGTTCACACAATGACCACAGCCCTTACGAAACATAATATCATAGGCCTACTGTATTTTGGGTCGTGGATTTATGCTCTGCCTCTTCAGTCAGGGACAGGACTATGTGGCCATCATCTTTTGAGGAGAGAGCTTGTAGCCTATGATGCAAACACCTTTTGAATTGTGTCATGGTCTTGTCTCCTCCAAACTGTGTAAATGTCTGATGCCTTTTCTCAGAGTATCGATCTTACATAACTGCGATGCCCAAATGCGTTCACTCCCATTTCTCCCCTCTATAGTTTTGAGACACGTGAGCAACTAGAAATGCAAAGCGATGTCAAAACCTAGTAGCCTAACTATGAAGCTATTATACAGTCTATGCTGCATGACACCATCAAATCATTCCAATACTTTTATTTGTAGGAAGTTTGTGGAAGGCAAGGCACGCATATTTACCCAACATTGCCTTGCACTTTATTCAGTGGTTATCATTGTGTCCAATAGGCATGTTTTTGCCCAAATATGATCGATGGGAATCATTTTCATCTACCATTATGATTTGCTTATACAATAGCAGCTGTCCATATCTCGGTTTTCCCCACACTTGATTCGCTCAGACATGTAGCCTAGAAGCGCGAGGAACGCCGACATATCATGTTTCATATATTGTGTGCATCAGTAGGCCTACTATAGTCTCTGACGTGCGTCAACATTTCCAGCCTATTTGTTTTTGCATAATAAGTCAGGCTGGTTGTCTCTGTGAATAATGTGAAGACAGGCACTGGCTTGTTCACCCTGTTCCCATAATTTTACATATTTTCCCCCCGTTGTTTTAAAGACATATGAGGACAGACACCGTCCTCCTCCTCATCTTCATCATCACACTAGTGTTGACATTGACCAAGTGAGCGATTTTAATCGCGATTTCTCCCTGCCCCACTGTCTCATGCAGCTAACAGCAACCAGGTTCTCACCTTAAACGAACAGGATGTGACACGTATTCTCCAAGCTGTCAATGCACAGAAAGCCATGGGCCCCGACAGAATACCTGGCAGGGAGCTGAAAGTCTGTGCTCACCAACTGACAGGGGTGCCAACTGACATTTTCAACATTTCACTGTCTCAGTCAACTGTACCATCTAAGTTTAAAGAGGCCACCATCATTCCTGTTCCTATAACAACAAAGCTCCCCATAGCCCAAATGACTACAGACCTGTTACTCCTATTGTAAGGAAGTGCTTTGAAAAACTAGTTTCAAAGCACATCAAGTCACATCATCGGACCAATAAAGAACTATGATGAAACTGCATACGGGGAAGAGGTCCAGAGTGTCACAGAGTGGTCCGCTTTAAACAACCTGGATCTCAGCAGAAAAAAAGACAAAAGGAAATAGTTGTGGACTTCAGGAAAACAATGCCACTCACGACTAACAGTGAGTCAATGGAGAGAGTATCTTCCACAAAAGAGTGATTGGTGTCTTTTTACAGATGTGCAATAAGAGAGCATGCTCACCCATGCCATCAGTCAGGTGCGGCAGCTGCATAGCTCAAGACAAAAAGTCTCTTCATAACATAATCAAAACAGCCAAAAATATCATCAGCACACAGCTTCCCACTCTTGAACACACTTACAACACTCGCTGTATGAATAGAACATTAAACATTCTAAAAGACTCCACTCACCCCGGGCATTATCTATTTGGGCTTCTGCCCTCTGGGTGGCGCCACAGGACAATAAAAACCCACACAACCAGACTAAGGAACACCTTCTACCCAGGTGCAGTTGTGCAATTGAATCAATTACCACACAATCATTAGTCATAACCCAAATCCGCCTTAATCCTCCCTTTACTGCATTATTTACTTTATAGTGCCTATTTTTGCTGTTATAGTGTCTTTTGCTTTGTTTTGGTGAAGGGAAAGGGGGGTGTTTGAGCGACAAAAAGATGGTAAACATGTCTGTAACTATCTAGAAAATGTGTTTGTTTGTTTTTAGAACTGTGAAAGCGGTGGCATTTAAATCCTAATTATTTAGGAAATGTCATGAAAGGAGGAGACCATTGGGATTTGTGGTGCAAGAGAAATTTATTTCTAAAATCTCAATGCCCAGTGGTTTAGGCCTATGGTGCCTCTAGTGTTAAACCAATTATTCTCATATTCTCATGTCATTCTTATTCTAGTTTGCATTCGAGTGTGTAAGCTAAAGCCTCATCCGAATAAATAGCTTACATTATCTTATCTCTTAAACATGAACTTAGTACAGCCTTCTAGGGTAAATAAGAATTGCAAATACCAAAACACGATATGCTTATATTTCGTGCATAGATGTATCCACTTATCCAGTTGAGAGGTAGCTGTCTTGTTTGGCAGATCCTACACAGACAGAAGGCTGAAAAATTACAAAGGAATTAAAATCTGGCGAAATACAATATCTGGTGAGTCACAATCAAAAAACAGACAGTCATCCTTTAACTAATAATGTTGGATTATGCCCCTCTGCAAAGTTTGCTGGATAGTTTTAATCCACGCCATGCTGCCTTTTGCTCTGCCTGCTCTGCCTGCTCTGCCTGCTCTGCCTGCTCTGCCTGCTCTGCCCACCGCACGCTCACTTGGGCAGAGAGACGCAGGGCTTCAACTACAGAGAGCGCGCACAAGACGCCTCGCGACTGGGAAACAGTGTTGTTGTTAATAAGTGCTTCACCTGGCTATAACCACAAGGCACGAACATGTAACCAAGATATAACGAATCGTTCAAATTTCGGATTAAGGTGACGGCCCTGCTTGGACATAGTCAACGAACAGAGTTTGCTAGCTGGGGTACGGTATACTGTACCTGGGGTGGTGGAAGAGGGGGAGGATTTGAATGAAATATGGCCCACTAGTCTCGATAGCAGTATCGATAAGGTCGGCGGCGCTTATTGAGTCCCGGGTTTTGAGAAATTTGGAACAAAGTCCACAGTCGAACTGGATCTCGATCCCCATCCCTAACCTTTAGCTTCAGCATACACAGAAAGCTGAGTATGTCTTGAAAGAATATAAGCTGTCGACTTGGAATTCTTGGTAAATATCAATGGGTGTTATTCCATCCAATATTCATAGATCCTTGCATTGTCAATGACGGTAAAGGTGTAGAGATACTGCTAAGCCATTTT
>OMKL01123266.1:0-11468 GCA_900302295.1 Parasudis fraserbrunneri
GTGCAGGTGTGTGCATTTTAGAGATCAGACAGTTTTGTGACATATTTTGGTAGGCATGGCTCTGTGCTTTGTTTACACAATGTTGTTAATAAACTCCTCATTATAACTTTGTATTATGAAGTCATAATAGGACGTTGGAAAAGGTAATGAAGCGATAGCACAGGACTCTATCCCTAATGGGTCCCTCTAATGATATCACTGTTAGGTTAGTGAAGGAAGTCAATCAGTTTGGAGTCCTACGGTTGACTGAGCGGAGCATTTGGCACTGGTGGTAAACATGGTGTGTGCTGATGGCAGAAAGCTTCTAGCCCAGAGCAGGCCTAGCGCATTGATCCATATGAGCTGGCAGGGTTCAGTACATTGCAGCAGGTCAAAGAGCAGAGTTTAGCTTCAATCATGCCACTTCCCATATGCCTGGCTCAGCTTTGCTTCTGGAAAGTGTAGACCTTTAAGAGAACTCCCTTCAGCTGAAGGCCCTTTTGATGCCGGTAGCCACTGGCCTGTGCTGATGAACCTGTTGTCTCTGCCACCAGTGGAGAGAGTTTTGAAGGTTGAGTTTGGATGAAAATGGGTCAGGCCTCTGAATGAAATGGGTCAGTGCTGGATAACAAACACGGCCATGAGCCCCACAGGCCCGATCTCCAGAGCATGAGGAGCCGTATGTTGAAGCTTCTGGCTGCCACTCTCAGCACATCGTTCCTAGCTCACCATCTGCAGCAGTGGAGTGCAGGCCCAGGACCTCACTCCATACAGTGGCTGCTCCTCCCACATCAGTCTGGGTCCCATCACTGGTGCTATATGGCTAACACGGTGTCTGAGCCTTGAGCCGGCTCAGGGAAGGTGGGATGGATGCTGGCACGGTGGTCATAGCCTCATCATCTCCCTCTCTATATCCAATCCTCATGGCCTCAGTAAACTCCTGCCACCATGCGGCCTTCTCAAGGCAATCTGGGTCAGGCCCTGTCGCTGCTGATTAAAAAGGGGATTTTTTTTGTTGTCCAGTGGGGGAGGGGGAGGAGCATGGGGATAAGAGGGGGGAGGAGGCAGATCATAAACACAACAACACCAGCAAGCCGTTTGCCACAGAAATGCCTGTTTGTGACGCTGGTTTTTACTATTGGATTGAGATGCTCAGTCCTTCCACTGGCGTTGCTGTTCTCTCCCTGGCCCTACGCCTGCTGTTGAGGATGCAACTGTCAGAGGCTTGATCTGAGAGCCGTACAGGGCCTTGGAGCACAGCATTGTGGTCATGGGAACACAGTTTAGAAATCACTGAGCTGAGGAAAAACCCATCCGCCCATAATGACAGGATACGCAGGCTTCTGGTCAGCTTAGTTCTCAGATATGCCAAGCTGTAGCTGCTCATTTTTATGAGTTTAGCCTGACCTTGTGCAAGGATTCTGCTAAAATTTTACAGATTCACTCTCCCCTCGTGGCTTTAGCGCAAATCCCAAGCCTCATTGATTGAGTGGTGTGTAAGTGGTTGCTCTGTGGGCTCCTAGGATTACCCACTAGCATGGTCAGCACTTTATCCCCATATCATTGCTGATGTGGAGTGGAGGATAACATTGCCTAATTAAATGGACTCAGATCAATAGGTTGGCAGTAATTATTACAAATGATAAGATGTTTGACCCAATCAACTTTTATTAACCGAGTGAACAGACATAAGAGAGTCTATTTCTCTCTGGCTTCACTGTAATCCCACTATATTCCACTGCATTTCAATACTGTAGAATCACAGAATTTTGTTCTGGCTTAATACGGTGTATTCTATATTGATTTAGACACAAGATAAAACTTGATAATGAACTGTAACTGTAATCGCAATTTATGGTCTTGAGGTCAAACCATGCAATGTGCACATGACTGCTGTTTCTCGACCACTGAATACTCCCAACATCCCATCCAACCCAGCTTCCCTTCTCCCTTAAACCATCCACATTTAGCCAGGCCTATCAATTCTCCTCTTCCTCAGGATGCAGCACAATTAGTGCTCCATTGTAATTGGTGGCAGACTTAGTATAACTGGCTTCATTATCTGTGGCTACTCTTCTCATGCTCACAGAAGAAGGGGTAGACGTGCAGTTGGCATCTCGAGCCCGGTAATTAGGCCAAGCCACCTGCTGAAGAAGCTGTTAGCAGCTGCAGTCAATGAGCCCCAAACCCCTCCATGCTCATCCCCTTCTTCAATAGGGCAGCTGGGGACACTCCAGCAGAGAGCAGTGCAAATGGCCTGCTGTAGACGTCCTGGTGTTGTGGCCGTTCCTCTTCCATGTCTCCATCCTACCACCCAAATGCACAATGGCCACTGTGTGCCGCTCCGTCTAGGACCCAGGAAAACATCTGAAGCGGGATTACAAACAGATCACTGTACCGGGGCACAATGACGGTGCTTTGCTCTGTTACATTAACTCCTACCCCCTATCTTTCTGTCTTTCTCTCTCTGTCTCTGCCTTGCTGCCCTGTTGCTGACAGAGTTGGCAGTCTGGCAGAGTCCACTGAGGTTCCAGTTCCACATCAGTGCCCTGTTTGAAAACATGCCCACTCTGTTTATGCAATCTTATGGCACAGAAAGACTATTATTATTATTGTAACGGGAATGCAAGCTAGCATTACTGTAATAATTGAAAATCACTAGCTGTGCAGAGGAAAATGTCTCTGAGTTTGCCAGCAGGGACCAGCTTTTACAGACACAGTCTACTAAAGAAGGCTATAATCATGATGAGATGCATACCGCTCACGGCGTGATTGCTTATGATGAAACTCACTTCATTATTTAGGAAAATAACTTGGAAGAAAAGTTTTTGTCGTTTTGACACTACAACCAGATAACACCGTATAATTTATCTGTTGATCAACATTAAAGTAATAATCCATTCTGTAAGTCGTGGGTCACGGTTGTTGGACATAAAGGCTCAGATCAAGTGTAATGACCAAAGAGAGAGCAGTGACCCGAGTCAGAGCAACCTAATGCAGGTGTCTTTTAGGTTAATGAGGACTTTCTCACATACCTGGAATAGTATGAGTGTGATGACAAAAGGTTAATCTGACCTAAAGATTATGTTACTATATATCAAGGTTAAGCAGGCTAATGCCATTGACCTGCTTGACAGAAATAGAAATGAAATACAGGTACTGGAGGTAAAGGACAACACAAACACAGACAAAACACTTGGCGCAAGACGCGCAGTTGATGGGATTTGTAACTACATCACATATTTCCATCATGGTCCAAATTGTGCAGTATTTTATCTATTAATTGAGAAAAGTGACACTAATTCTTGCTATATGGATACCAAGTTAAATCAAAGATTAGCACTCAGTATGACAGATCAAAGACTCATCTATCATCTAGACCAGTATGACTCTACTCCTTCAAACCAGGAATTTGCACGTGTGTGGTGTTGGGTAGTTGAGGGTGGGCGGTAGGGCTTAGGGGTTGGTAATTAGACCTCCAAACAGTATCTCTCTGCCATGGAAAGATTGTAAACCAAATACACAGATGAGCCATGCTATTGTTGAGCAACAAAAGCAAGATAATGACGTTTCAGGACCCCGCCCCCCCTGAAAGAAACAAAATATTTAATGTTATTTACCTAATTTATGTGCATTCATTTCATTTCAGCTCAGTGTTCGTCTCTACTGCTGCTGTCATTTACAGTTGTGCTAGTTTCTCTCCTCTGCTGTGTGTTTCACTGAGAGCGGGGCTTAGCCCCTCCACACACATGGAGCGGAGCAGAGGAGAGACAGGTGAAGTGAAGATAGTGTTGCCAGTTGTGCAATAATTATCGTATTTGTACGATAATTTACCCCTCTGTACGATGTATGATCAATAATGCTTAATTCCCATAATCTACAATAATTTGATCATTTTGTGACACTTAGTATTAGTAGTTGTAATCAGTCTAGGCTGTCTCATTTTAATTAATTTCCCGGCACAATCAGGATAGTAAAATATGGATTCTACATCTGTGTTTACGCATCTCTTTAATTACTGTACACATTATATTTTTTTATTATTTATCTGATTTATGACTCACACACAATAATTTGGCAGCGCTGAGTGAAGATAACTTTACTCGAGTTGACGACAACTCGTTACATTACTTTAAGTGTTTGGAGAAGAAAACTTGAATATTCTTTGAATCTGAAAATGATACAGAGATGGAGAAATACACACAGGGCAAGTGCTATGGTGAGCGCATCCCAGCAGACTTGGTAAGCTAACATGTGTCTGTGAGTATCACTACTTTGTAGCTATGTCTTAACAGTTACCTTTGTTAGCTAGGTAGTTAGCAAGCAAGCTAATATGGTTAGCGACTCAAGAGAACACAACTCAGCTGACACACAGGAGAGGGAGGGGGAGAGACTGACTGGTTGCTAAAACCTTCAACCAATCAAACAATTCTGTTCACAGTTAATGTTATTGCAATTGGCTAATGTAATTAAAATCACAGAAAAATAAAAAGTACCAAAATCTACAAAAAAAAGTGTTAATCCACACCAGCCAAAAGCTTCAGTCACCAAAAACAAAAATCTGCGGGCCTCAGGTATTTCCATACTTGATTGGTGTTGGAACATGGCACAGCCCACCCTGACCCATTTCATTCAGAGGCCTGAGGTGTTAAGGTGTGGACTAACACTTTTTAGTCTCGTGACCCCATCTTTGGCCTGTTTGCTGCTTCGCAGCTTGCTCGGAACCGGGCGGCGGGACACAACACGCTAATGGCATTGCATAAACTACACTACTAGCAAGTATTTCATACAACGAACTATCCCTTTAAGTGTCATTAAAAAGGGGGTCATCTTATATTTAGGGTCTAGAGATTGGAGGTGTCGCCGTAAAGAAAGCATGTATTTGGAGAAATATTTAGCCACTTTCCCAGTAAGCTAGCATGACATGTTTGGTATCAATGATTCCTTGCAATCTCAAGATTCATATGCTATCACTGGCTTTGTGCTAGCTTAAAACTGACCTCTGTACGAACTTCAAAAGACAGTCATGTTAATGTTGGATGATCCACTGGCTAACCAGTAGGTTTCAGAGGGTTGAAAGTATGGCCAAGTTATTCAAGTTCAGGACTGAGAAGGAGTTATAATTTCAATTTTAATATCATGGTAATCAATGAGGCAGTCTAATTGAAGGAAGAAAAAAAACCCTATGGTTCTATTTTTCACTTTGAGATCTAAATTATGTTAGAAATAGGCCTACCAGTCTACAGTTTAATAAAAAAATGTATTTTATTTAAGTAACTCAGATGAATACATTTTTGGTGCATTTTTATAGGACAGTTTCATTTAAAATATGTAAATATATACTGTATCTACCTTGTTTTACCCAATGTGTTAGTATTACTAGTAGCCTACATTGTGGTCAGATGTATTTATTTTCTTTATAAAAACAATATTTGATCTTCAAAAAATCTTGAATTGAGTCTTGAAAAAGGGAGGTCGTCTTATAATTAGGGTTGTGTTCTATTCGGGTCAATACGGTACTACACATTCTCATTGAAGAGGAGCCTCATACTCCTCTGTCAATATAATTTTTTGTGATGGCCCACCTTGTCTTATATACATTCAGTATATCATATTTATGTTGTTTAGATTCAAAGAGCGTTTATTGCCATGACTACATCCCAGTGGCACAGGAGGTAGAGCGGTTGTTCGGGATTATAAAGGTTCCCGGTTCAATTCCTGGCCCCTCCTTGCAGTGTGTCAAAGTGTCCTTGAGCAAGACACTGCATCCCTCTCTGCTCCAGGGGTGCTGCACTACCGGTGACCCTTTGCTATGACCCCTCAGGACGGATATGCAAATTTCTATCGCCTCATGCAAGTTGATAAATAAATGTATATACAGTGTGTATGTATACAGTATATATACACAAAAGTAATCTGAAGATATTACAATTAATAATTGATATAATTATATATAATACAATCTTTGAAACTTCAGGGACTGGACTTGAATAACACCCAGAAGTCAACTACACCTTGCCTGGGTCCAGACCTTTGAATCCACCCTCTCCACCGAGTCGAGTGATTCTGTAGGTCTGGCATCATGACATGAAACAGATGTTTCTTGGTTGAAAAAGCGATTATCCAATGAACGCCACTCGGAGGACTAACGATTAGCCAATCAGTGCCACAGGCGGGACTAACGCTGTTGTCAAGCTGTTGTCAAGCTTGGGGAGCATGAAAATCATGGTGGCTTGCTCAGAAACGTTCTCTTTTTCCACCTAAATGGTTCACTAAAATATGTTTCGGACAGCATTTAGGATATGGAATTGCTTAATTCATATTTGATCTGCAATGCCTAGTTTGACAGTTTGATCTGAATTTAGTGAGCTAGGCACGCCGCAGTTCCAGGGTGCGGCATGTGGGGGATACGTTGGTCTCTGGTGATTGGTCAGGGAAAAAACGAATCCACCTCCCCCATGGAAATCTGTTAGAGTGGAGGTAATGTCAAACTGAAGATGGAAATGGAGTGTAACGAGTTGGCGATTCTGTCTGATATCAGGCAACTGTAAACCATAAAGTCCCATTCAAATATATGCAGGGATGTTGGCATCTGCTTTGTTAGCAGGAAAAACTGAATATATTATTCAAAACCCCTAGATACAATCCATAGAAGATGTTTGACATATGTAAATAATTACAGCAATGTTGAACAGCTGAGCCATTTGAAACACCTCACAAGTAATTTTGTCCCAATACTCATGGTCACTTGAAATTAGGAGACATGCTGATTGGCACTGTTATGTTTTGTTTTATTTTATATTGTAAAATGTGTTTTCATGAAGTATTTACATAGTCCCAGATGATGTAAAACACTGGCAATTATGAAAAAAATTAGCTTCCAGCATGTGTGCTCAAATTTTTGACTGGTTCTGTATATATATATCAGATAATCTGGTATCAGTGTCAAATAACATTGAGTTTTGACTACACATCTGAAGATAAAATAAACTGAAATAACTGAAATATCTTACTAAAGATATTGAAAATAATGTTCACTAAAATGTTGCATTTTTACAGAGTATTATTAAAATGTTCTGTTTTTGTCATGTATTGAATGGTTCTCCCTGCCTCATTTTAAACCTGCACTATGGAACTGTTTCATGAAAAAATATTAAGATAAATCAAGGAGCTGGGTGTAGTTAGCCTGAACAAGGGAAAACATTCCCAACATGATGCATGAAATACAGTGAAGTTCCCCATACAAGTTCTTCTGGTCGATGGTCTCATTTCTATGGTTACAGTCTAATTTCTAGAGCATAAAATGTGAACGACACAAATGTAAAACAGTGCCCAAAGTTGCCTTGCTTGAAGAAATTTATTTTTTGTTGCCGTTTTCTCTTATCTGCCATGTTTTAACAAGGTGCAATTAAATAATCAATCAGGGATTATTTTCTTGTAAATTATTATTTGCTTTTTGAGATATTTATTTGAAAATCAAACAATGGAGATAGTTTAAACTATGGTTTATCTCATAAACCAAGTTACACCCTGGTTACACCTTATAATGCATGCTGTATGATAATAGGCCCAGACAATTTGTTGGATTGCTATGTAAAGCTCTGGGCTCCTGTTTTCAACATGAGATTAAAATAGCTGATGATTTGGGCTGTTGATATGATGCATTAAACCCATCAGCACGGCCTGACATTGAACTAACATTTTGGGTTGTGACCTCTTGGAGACTTAGATCCACACAGTACCCAGCATGTAGCTCAACATGACAGGGTGGTGAGTGAGAGATGGGCTTCTAAGAAGAGTTTTAGACAGAAACCACAGCTACCATGGTTAGGCTTGTTTGTTGGCTGGCCACGGGCTGGAGATAAATCAACAGTAACCCCACTGCTTATCCATGGGGTCAAAATGCTAATAGTTTTAAATGTGTTGTTAAGCTGTACTTTTTATTACAACCATATGGCATCAATAAAACAATGGCAACACTCTTAGATTTTAAAGGAAAGCACCACAAGTCAGCTTTAACAGGATAAGGCATCATTTTGGAAACAGAAGCCAGACTTGTGCAGCAGGCTGGTTTGAAATTTTAGATAATTTGACGTAGGAGGAAGTTAAAGTAGGATGATCCCGATGTAATGGCATTTGACTGTGAGTTGAGAGCCTACTTTAAGCTTTGGCCCGTTATTTAGGTCATGGTTGTGTAGAGGGAGCAAGGTTACTATAGGATATAGCAGCTAACCAGCAAACCATACCTACTGTAGTATATATCCTAGTGTACAAATTAACTGGATTTTCTTTGACTGAACAGCTAACTCAAATGCTATTGTACTATAAAATAATATAGTAACTTGGCTGTAAATGACCAACTGCATCTTAAAATCCTCTTGTTCGAATAATAACATTTTTGCTTGATAAGATTGGAACGTGTAATAGACACTAGAATGTCTTTGAAATGTGAATATCCAGATATAAGTAAGATTTAGACTGTTGGTTTCAGTTAAAAAAAAAATTCAGCATTTCTAGGCAACTGATGTTGATGTTGATGTTGAGAGCCACTCTGGTGGGTTTAGGCTTTAATTCTCAGGGTGAGGGCCTCAGGGCCTAATGCTGTTAGTAGTGACTGGTGGATCACTGCAGATTTGGCAGGCCCTAATCCTCTGGTGTACCTCATCAAAATAGACTTCACCTTAACTTCACTCAAGCTCTTTTGCTTAACTTACCTGTTTGTTATTTATCCTGAGTACCTCGGTGTGAGGTAGACCTGATCTGTGTTTATGCAACAGCCCTGTCAGACTACAACACCATACTCTTACCCTGTCTACCATTTGAATTTTGTGTCAGACAATCCAAATATTCCATATTGTAAAAAGCACGATTTCCATTTCTTTCCTGATTATAAAGCAGGTCTAGGTGCTATATAAATACTGAGAAAGTATCAAAACGCTCAGTCCATGGAGGCAGGTACACCGCCCATATATAGAAACGGTGCCTGAAATTCAAGCCGTTTAGAGTTCCATAACATGATGATGTCAGCATGAGACAATGCTGCCCCTTAGCACTGCCCACCGTCCACCCTCCTTGTATGCAGAAGAAAACACAAGCAGATAATTCTGTCGTGGAGCTAGCATTAGCAAAAGCTATATACAAGACAGAAGGAAATATTGAGGAAAGGCTGCGCAGTTGTTGGATGTCAGGCATTTAAAGCTACAGACACAGAAACAGCTCGTTTTGAACAGGACTGAAACAGAGAGAGGCATGCTAGAATGCATAATCTGAGTGATATTTTCAGTAAAAAAAAAAAAAAACTTCAAAGACATCTTTTGGGGAACTCAAATGCCTATATTGTTGAAAACGGTAGAATATGGGACCTTTAATTTCAGTCTAATTTCATTTTAATACATTAGTTAATCTATCTCCAAGTACACACATTTTGTGTGTGGATTTTTTCCTGAGGGTCAAATCTTGGGTGTGAACCTTAATATGAACAAGTCTTTGTACAGAGAAAATTGTCAGGAATCCTAGAATTAGAATTCTGGTGCTAGAGGTATTTCTGACATTGAAGGTCCTTTTGGAGAGATAGGAGTTGAGCATCTCATGAATTCCCCTTACAGCACCTAAAGTAAATAAATGAAATAGCTGAGATCAAATGTGACAGCAAAATGAATCCCAACAGACTGCAGAAGAACATGATGAGAGTGGCATGTACCTGCACTGTGCTCCTCTGTAGTCTTTGGGAAGAGCCCAGGAAGAAAGTCTTTTTTTATTCAACTTTTAGCCTTTTTAAACCTCTGGTTAATAATTTTCACAGTTGTTAAGAGTAAAATGCTAACCTACCATAATATCTACTAATGTGTAAGTCAGGCAAGCTACCGCGGCAGACTGTAGCCATATTATTAGCACAATATTTTGTGGGCTATCATTTGATAACCAGAGGTTATATCATCACACACTCTAGCACCCTCTTATTTATGAATGACCATCTCAGGAATTATTGAATATGGAGCTGCTAAGGCCATCTAAAATAGAAATCCACTTTCTAATAGAAACCTTAGTGCAAACTTCAGCATCTTTTGAATTATGTAATGTGGGGCAGAGGCCAAGATATGTTGACTTTTTGATACCTTGTGTGTTTAAGGTCAAGGGAGTATAGCTTAAAAAGTATATGTTAAGCAGGAAGTTGAAAGCAAAATTGACCTGCTAATAGAGGGTCCAGAAAACCCAAATGGTTATTAAATGTTATAGATGGAAATTCTCTGAGGAATAGTTAATTAGGCTTCAACTAGTCAAGGGATTTAAAAGAAAAATAAACTATTCATATGTTTAAAAATCTAATTTCAATTACAAAAACCAAACAAATATGAAGAGATGCAAGGCCTCCAACCTCTAGGATTCACATTATACTGCTCCTATTGGAGCCAATGTAGAGTAACACAGTATCTAAGGAATAAATCTTCTTCCTTTTTAGACACCATATCAAGGCATAGGAGAGCAACTTTTCAGGGGATAAAACAAAAACCTTTCAGGAAAATAAATGCACCTCAGATGTTAGCATGGCATTTTAGCCAGATGTGGTGCCTTTCATGAGTTTATGTGGTGTTTAAGACACATTTTCAGATGGGATCATCTGTAGAATAGCAGAGATGGTACTGTGCTTAGCTCTGAAACCTGACTGATGGGGGCACAGTACAAAATGCTGTTGGTTAATCACCAATAATTCCAGGATTTTTGCTAGACAAGATAATTTGGAGATCAGTCGATAATTATTGTGATCACTTCTATCTCCACCATTATGTAGTGGAATTACATGTGCTGACTTCTAAACACAGGAACTTTGCCAGTTGAAATAGAACAATAAAAAATATGCGTTATTTGCTCTGTGATAAATGGAACAGAGATCCTTCCTGTTAATTTATTTCCACCAGTAATCAATGGGATTGATATTGAATTTCCCTTTAAAGGATTGGTAATGATATTTAGACTAGTCAACTAGTGTTGACAACGGACAACAGGGACAGCAGTGGCTGCTAGCTTACTTGTAGATTACCTTAGATAGAGGTAAGATTGCTGAAACTTGACAAGTTTGTGAAATATCCCTTTAACCTGGTTCTCATTGCCTTCCATCAACATTATTGTATTTCCTACTGGTTTTTTTTAACAATTTGTATTGGCTTTTTGTTAGCAAACCAGGTAGCATCTTGAATAAGCACATCCAATGTAAATCCAACAAATCCAAACAAAATCCAGGGTATAATGAATGAAAAAAGATATTTTGAAGATTATTGAAGAATCTCAAAAATTAAAGGAACTGGGCAAAAACATCCAAATAAAGATTCCAATATTCAATATTTCAATAAAGAGGTTTCAATAAGAAAAAGATAATAGGATTCCCAAACTGATGTGGTTTAAAGAAAAATGTACACCTGGCCCTTAGCCAAACATTTTGCCTCAGGCCTACTCTACCATTATGTTACCTGACCCCTGAAAGGCCCCGCCCC
>OMKL01123270.1:0-10063 GCA_900302295.1 Parasudis fraserbrunneri
ACACGATGCTGTCCATGTTGGCCTGAGATCCCATCTCCTGCTTCATCTCCCCCAGCCAGCTGTCCAGAGCATCAAAACTCTCCCTCAGACCCACATCGTACACCAACACCACGCCCTGAGAATCCTTATAGAACTCATTACGGACCTGGGAGAGAGGGAGAGAGGGAGAATACTATCATACACATAACATACACCAACACCACGCCCTGAAAATCCTTATAGAACTCATTACGGACCTGAGAGAGAGGGGGAGGGAAGGGAGGGAGGAGGAAGGGAAGGAAGGAAGGAATGAAGGAAGGGAGGGAGCAAGGAAAGGAGGGAAGGAAGGAAGGAAGGGAGGGAGCGAGGAAGGATGGAACATAAAGAGGGTGAGACAGGAGGAGGAAAAGCACAGAAAGTTCAGAAAATGAGAAAAAAGAAAGAAAGAAAGAAAAAGAGGGAGGTCAGATTGATTGATAGATTGATTGATTTATTTTATTTGGCACTCCTTGTTTAAAACATGGACAGCTCCATCAGATCGAACAGTACTGTCAACAATGACTACTGGTTTGTCTCATATCATGTCCTGTGTACAATAGCTCCACTCACTGGTAGGGCAGGGTATTGAAAATCAATACCATCAAGGTATCGCCTGAATTAAATCAATACTACCCCGTACTGAAAAATGTTGAGGAAAAACAATACCAAATTTCAATACTTTAATTGTCAAAAGAAATGCTGTTTTCACAGCCAATCACCACCAGTATTACTGTATCCAACATGACTTGATTGTCAAATCAACACTAATCTCTTTGGGAATACGTTGCCTTTTAGCTACAAGTTGCTGGTCACTAATCTAGAGTCAGATTAAGTCTGTTAGTTTGAATAAGGTCATGAAGGCAAGTGTTCCTGGTCACCGATCTAGAGTCAGATTCAGTCTGTTTAGTTTGAATGAGGTCATGAAGACACGTGTTGCTGGTCACTGACCCCAGATCAGCACTCCTCCTCTGGGAAGCTTTGTGAGTATGGGGGCCGTGGTGTTTTGTAATCTGGGAACCCCTTGGAGGTTCATTCATCATTATGTCGTGTATGAGGACTGCAGTGTTTCCCAAACATATGTTTATTTGCAGTGGCCCGCCACAATATCAAACAGGCCCACCATTAAAAACGTCTCGTCTCACACGTAGGCCACACGGTCCTTTCCACCGGTCCGACTGCGTAGCCTATATTATCCGACCCCCACTGCAAATAACGCCACATTGTAATTACCGTCTCGCCACTAAACTCACCTCGTAGAAGAAAGGATGCCCGGCCATGTCGAAGATGTTGACTTTGATTTCTCTGTCCCGGACCTGTACTCTAAGACAGAACAGACGAGGAGGTCACAGTGAATGATACCACCATCTTACATCGTCACCGGTTAAATATTTTGTGTCGTGATTATGCATTCCCAGGGAGATTGTGGAGACCGTGACATATTCCTGCACAATTCACGCTGAATTCTAATTCGGAACATTCACCATCACCGCTCTGACACTCCTGATACTGATGCTTTCACTGTGTTTAATAAGCTCAAAACTACTTGTGTTTAATACGTAGGCCTATACTTTAAAGGCTGCAAATGGAGGACTGTATCGTTGACAGTTTGTACTGTTCGGTGACTTGCAGAACAGCCATAGAAAAGCAAAGTGAAAAATATCGTGACACACGTCATGAATCGTGAAAATGTGTACAAATACGTTGGCCATGTCGCCCCACCACCCCTACGCACAGTCGACAGGATCAGAATCATTTCTCGTTGGCAGTGCAAGGAATACGCCGGGAATTTGCCCTGCACACAACGACTCACTGTAGACTCACACGGTACCAGGATAGTAGGACCAGGGACATTCTATACTGTATCATGAGGGGACGGAGCGCTGCAGGACGTCTGCATGGAGAAACCCGTAACACTAGAGAGATGGCTGCAATGCAAAGAAACTACTTGCTACAAAACAAACACATTCAGAGAAAATAATTAAATGTCATGTGATTTTACATTGAGTGAAATTATAATATACTGCATTTTAAAGGTGAAATGTGAGTTTTAAAGGTGTTTAAAAACGAACGACGATCTCTGCAGTGAGCGGTCGCCGTGGTAACTAAGGACTCTGTGGCAGAGACCGCTGGACGGCGCATGTGTAGAAGGGGTCAGGTCTTGTTCGTTTTTGTTCGTTGCCATTATCAAGATGGCGGCGGAGTGAGCGGACTTCTCTCGAGAGAGGCTTTGGTAAGACCTCACAGGACAGCAAGATGTACACTCAGTAGTAGCCACTTTGTTAGGTACATTTGGACGAATACCTAATCAGCCAGTAGCCATGTGGTAGTAACTCAGTGCATACAAGCTTGCAGACGTAGTGAAGAGGTTCAGTTGTTGATCAGACCAAACATCAGAATGGGGGAAGAGATGTGATCTGAGTGACTTTGACTGTGGAATGACGGCCAGACAGGGTTGGTTTGTGTATCTCCGAAACTACTGATCTCCTGGGGTTTTCACGCACAACTGTCTCTCAGTTTACAGAGAACGGTGTGAAAAACGAAAAAACATCCAGTGAGCCGCAGTTATGTGGGGCAAAAACGCCTTGTTTATGAGAGGTCAGAGGAGAATGGCCGGACTGCTTCAAGCTGACAGGCAGGCGACAGTAACTCAAATAACCACGTGTTACAACAGCGGTATGCAGAGGAGCATCTCTGAACACATTACACGCCCAACCTTGAAGTGGATGGGCCACAGCAGCTGAAGACCACAATGGGTTCCACTCCCTACCGCAAAAAAGTGGCCACTGAGATCACTCAACATAAAACATATAGGAGGAGGTTATTTATTATTTATATGTGCCCATCAAGGATTTGCTGATACCTGCACTCAGTATCAGCATTAAGCCAAACCACAGGGCAGTCTCCAGGTAACGTCAACCACCATGGTTCCAGGAGGACCCACATGTAGACTATAATATTCAGAGACAATTCTCCCATCTTACTTACTTTGTAACACCATAGTCGATTCCAATAGTAGCCAAATACTTCGGCACGAATCTCTTCTCGCAGTAACGTTTGATGATGCAGCTCTAAAGCACAAGGAGAGCAGAAGAAACGTGTGTGGTTGATAATATTATTAACAACCAGCAGCAGCATTCCATCACTCTGAAATGGGTTTGTCTACAAATGATTGGTTAACCATCAGCTTACCTTTCCCACCTCAGCATTCCCCAGGCTTATTACTTTCACACGCAGTGATTTCTTACTATCACGTCTCTTTTGCACGTTAGTGTCCATCGCGGAGCTCTGTTGTTGTCAACACAAACGGTGTTGTTGCTGGATAGCAGGGATTCCAATGTTGACAGCTGTTGTTTGGAGTCTGTCTGGCTGTCAGGCTAGCTGGCAAGCTAGGTACTCAGCACGCCCCTTTACATAAACCACTCCCGTTTAATCGAACGACATAGCGAATTTTCAGCTTGTACTTTTATTATGAGTCCCTGCGGCTAATATCGTAGGTCCACTGTCATAAGACAGACAGACACAGATCTAGTTCACCAGCAAACCTACATGCTATCCATTTAGCTAAGTGGATGGTAACAAAGCAGCCTGAGTGACGCTAGCAAACGTTGGAACGTCACCGCTTCCTTAGCCTGGATTCACAGAAGCAGATTCAACAAAATTGTGTGACGCTACGAGGTGCAAACTGTGAATGATAATAATAAAAATGATAATAAATAAATAAATAAAACGAATGTCAAGCTAACGTTACCACCTTACGTTAGCAAAATAAATATGTTGTTGAGAAAACAAAGAAATTCCATTTTGATAAAACGACGGGAGGCAGCATGTTGTTGCCTAGGAAACGAAAGGTCAGACAAGGATGATAGTGATGGACAGACAGATTTTAAATACCTTTCCACTCAGGCCCACCAAACCTGCCTCTCTTATTGGTGAAATGTTTCTAGCTGAAAGGGAAACACCACCCACATTAACAATTCAAATATGTTATTCCATGACCTGAGAGTTGTTCTATCAATGTTTGTGAAAATGAGCTAAAGCCAGAAGACAGAGAGGAATGACTCACACTTGTGAAGCCATAGTTGGGTACGAAGTCTGGAGCTGCCACAGTCATAGACGATGAACGAGAGACTGATTCTCATTCTGTGTTTTCAGTTTCGAAACAGACACAGAACATTCCACTGGATGCTCTCAGTGTCACCTTTACCCTCTGACTTACCTCTAATGTTTTTTTTGATTTAGGACTCGCGAGAGAGTTATAATATATTGGACCGTCTTAGACCATAACAGAAATAATATGCACTCTTAAATTGGATGGTGTTCTCCTTAACTGGACCTACTACAGTGTGGTGCCTCGAGTGATAACGATTTACTTTGAGGCTACATAATATAGACTATGCTACTTATCCACACATTTCAACAGCATTATCTGCTCGCCACTATCTAGAGAGTGAATTTGGGTTTTGATAACAATAGGTAAAGTATTTCTGATGTAGCCTACAGTTGGTTCAGCCAGAGACACGGAACCACCTCAGTTGCATCTCCAAATGCATATAGGCCTACAGGTGTCTTTAAATGTGCATAAGGCCACAAGTGGAATAACTGAAGTTTCTCTGAAGTCGGTTCACTCCACCATCATCTTGATAACATGGACTAACAAGACCTGACCTCTATCTCTTTCAATGGGGAGTCATCCGTGTCTAAGAATCTGTCATACATAACATTGTTTTGCTTTCATATTTGAAGTCACTGGTAAATTTATGACAACATAGAATGGTTCATTTGGTCAAAAAGGACAATTTTGTGATAGAAAAATACCTTTTTTTCCACTTAGACCAGCTTCTGTGCATGCGCCATCTAGTGGTTTTGGCCACAGTGTCCTTAGTTACCACGGCAACCACTCACTGCATGATTCCCCGCCGTTTAGCAGAGATTGTGGTGAAAGGGGCTGTAAGTGATATCAACATTTTGGCTAACTTTCTGTCAAACTAGGCGTTGCAGATCAAATATGAATTAAGATCCAGCAATGGCATATTCTATTTCTCACCTAAAATGTTGTCAGAAACATATTTTAGTGAACCGTTTAGGCGGGAAAAAGAGAAAGCCACCATGTTTTTCCTGCTCTCCACACGTCTTTGTGGACTTCTCTCTCCTGATTGGATAAAGAGGGAATGGGATACCAGAACATTTATTTTCTGTGTACTGCAGAGCGGAGGGGACTGGGAAACCCATGTCACTGACCAAACTATTTTACACTTATTTTTATATTTATTATAAATTTTACTGGAATAACAGTTGAAAGTTGCCAATCTAAATAGCCTGATAATAAAGTGAGCTATACAGACAGACTTTGGTTACACTCTTGGACATATTGGTAGGTCTGTCTGTCTGTCTGCTTGTCTGTCTGTCTGTCTGTCTGTCTGTCTGTCTGTCTGTCTGTCTGTCTGCATGTCTGTTTGAAAGGGCTTTGATAGCAAAACAGTCAATCTGAAGCACAAAACAGGACATTTATTCAAAACCATGCTCGTAATAAATTTACATACAATTATATAGCATGCCATCTCAGGAGAAAAAGAGAAAATTTATAACGTGCTCAACAGAACAAATGACTGATGTTTATATTTCAATAATACAAAATTAATTTGAAAAGCATAGTTAGTGAGTTACAGTAGTCAGCATTAGATGAGAAGACTTTTACAGACAGACTTACAGGTGTGTGAAAAGCCCCATAAAAACGAAAAACCCCAAAACCCTGGAAATGTTTCAGCAATGTACAATAAATTGCATCCCATGCTATCTTTTTATATTAGGAAATGTGAATACAACAAAATGGCAGGGTATAACAATAATAATCAATCAAGAAATAAAGGGAAAAATTACATAATTTTACATAAAAAGGACTGCATATATGGAGCTGCTCAAGTGCAATACTTAAAGGGGCAGTTCACCCAAAATAAAAATAAAAAGAAGCATATTTTCCCTCATACCTGGAGTGCTATCTAGCTATCTATCCAGAAAGTTTCAGTGTGATTTGCCTAGTTTTGGAGATGTCTGCCGTTACTCTAATACAATGGAGCTGTATAATAATATGTATGGTGGATGCACTAAAGCAGAAAATAGTTCCTACATGAAACTATATATAATTTTTTGGCATTTTGAGCACCACAAACCGAGTGCCATTCGGCTCCATTGTATTGGGGTGACGGCAAACATCTCTACGGCAGATATCTCCAAAACTAGGCAAATCACATCGAAACTATCTGGATGGATAGATGGCACTCCAGGTAAGGGGGGAAATATGTTGTTGTTGTTATTATTGTTTTTTTGGAGGGTGAACTGCCCCTTTAACTCTCCCATAAGTAATCAGAAATGGAAGAAAAGCCTTGAGAGGCCTACCTCATCTCAAGAATAATACCTAATAACTATCACTTGAGAAGTCAAGGAAGTATAGGCTACTTTGGATAATTTAAACACAACTAAACCCATTTCTCACCGATTGGCCCAAAATGTGTCTGCCTGGTCATCTTGGAGTCAAGAGGTTGTGGTGCGACTGTAACACCTTACTTTAGGGATCACAAATAATGATAAAGTACAGAGGAGCTAATCAGGAGCTAACGAGGAACTAATGAAGAACTACCATATGTTAGCAAAGCATAGGAACAAATATTACTAAACTGATTGTTAAAGGGGCATTTAGCAGATTTTTTACTTTTAGAATTAGATGTAAGCGGGTGGAAAATGGAGCTTTGCCATTTGGGGTATAAGTCCCAATGTAAAATATGAAATTACACAGAGGTTGAACAGAGGTTCACACGACACACTGCGTTTGAATTGAAATACAGCGAATATCAACTTTGTGAAATTTAAAGTCTTAGTTCAGTAGATTAATATTAAGAGTCGCCAAACTAAGGCTTCGAAGCTGATATGATGCATTTGAACTCTTAGGGGAAAAGAAGAGTAGTGTGTCACATGAACCTTATATCTAATACAGACCTTATTTGGTAAGTTTCCCAGAGATACTGAAATGCTGAGATGAGGCATAACAAAGTGAAAACACGACTTTGACACTCCAGAAAAAAGGGGTTGCGTTCAGGAACGTGATGTATGGGCTGTGGTTCTCTGGCGTTAGCGACCAGGCAGAGAGAAAATGGGGTTGCATTGAGGAACGTGATGTGTGGGCTGTGGTTCTCTGGCGTTAGCGAGCAGGCAGGGGCTGCATCTGCAGTTTGTCGTAGGTGTCCTTCTTGACGGAACTCAAACCCTGTAGGAGACAGAAACGGGTCAGTCAGCATGTTTACACACACATTAACCATCTGGATACCTTACAACCTGGTTAAAGGAACACTCCAACATTTTGGGAAATTCACTTATTTGCCATCTTCCCCAGAGTCAGACAAGGATATAGATATACATTTAATCTCCGTGCGTCTGGCGGCAGGGGTAAGCCTAGCTCTGTCAAAAGTGAAGGAATACACCTTCCAACAACTCCAAAACTGTCTTATTTACACGTTTAAAAACAAGATTAGGCAAACCTAGTTACACCGGACCCGGCCACGGCACTCGATTCAACAATGGGCAGTCGGTCAGTCAGTCAGTAAGTCAGTCAGTTAGTTATTGTTGGCTGGCCCCTCCGGTACGGCAAAAAGTATCCTTAATTTAAATTCTTTATGGTTTGTGTTGCGTCTCTGTGCACAAGGTCAGGCTGAGAAGCAGGAAGTCATGGCACATGTGCACATACTGTATATTTGTTCAGGCTTGAACCACTTTGGTTTCTCTCACCTGATACACCTGGTCTTTGTTTCGGCGACGCTGCAGGGAGAAGAAAAACACCAATAAGCATCCATCATAATCACAGTCATTTGTTAAAGGGGCATTTCAACGATCTTTAACCTGATTCCCATCGTTCTGTTGTGAGGAGGACATGTGACGATCGCACATAAAACGTCCCAACGTGTTCTGCTTCTCGATGACGGATGAGTTGGGCCAACAACAGTTGCAAATATTTGAGGAAATATATAGCGTCTGCAGTTCACTAGAGGCCGTCTGCAAAACGTCATGAATGATGGGAAACGACTTGCTGTAGCTTGAGCCATAAACAATGTCAGCTTCAGGTTTCTAGGGCTTTAGCCTGGAATGTTTTTTTTTTACATGAGCCCCAAATTCTTTGTCAGGGGAAATTCTTCTTTAAATCACCATGAACGTTTATTCACGCCTGGCTGCTGCTCGTAAGGATGTGTTTTTTTTTCCGAATTCATTGTATATACTACATACATAAAGTACGTACATCATACTACATACTGTTGGAGGCTGACAGTATGTAGTATGTAGTATGTACATCATACTACATACTGTTGGAGCTTACTGGTCAGTACATGGAGTGCAGTATATACTACATACATAAAGTATGTACATCATACTACATACTGTTGGAGCTTACTGTTCAGTACATGGAGTGCAGTATGTGCGACATACTACATACAACATACTTGGAGGACCTGCACACCCAGGTGGAAGTGGCTGTTCGTAATACCAGAAGAAGAACAACATTTACTCACAGCTGTTTCCACTTGCTAGCTATGCAATCAGGAGGATATACTGTAAGTTTTGCCCAAAAAAAAACCACACAAATGATGCTTCAGTGGCCAGTATGTTGTTTGTTTTTTATGTTTGTTTGGAAAATCTTCACTGACCCGGAACCAAAAATGGCACTAGAAATGACCTGGTGCAAAGGATTGTGGGATTGAAACGATCGTGTATCAACCATATCCGCTCCGTACTTCAAATGTCGGTGCTTTTGGGTACGCATACAAAATCTCTGTCGCATGCATATTTGCATACTAACTGATCACATACTGAAAACTGCGTACGATATAGTATGTAGCATGGAGAAATCGGAAACAGCTGATGTGAACTCGCTCAGTCAGGATTTAGCCGCTCTGCCCCTTGTGGCGGCCCACAGGCATAGCACTTGGACCGGTTCAATCTACGCGAGAATGCTTCACTTCTGCTCCACATTTCTCCAGGAGACAAAGCCGCTGAGATTGATGTGTAAAATCTGAGAAGTGGTCCTTTAATGAAACACTCACCTCTTTCTTAACAGGGAGCTCTTTGTACTCATCCTCCTTGTGTGGCTTCAGGGCCTGGAGAAAGAGTAATATTATGTAATCAATCAATAATCAATAATCATAATCATCAGGGGCTAGAGAACATACAGGCATGTTAAAGTAATAATCTCAACCATTTTCATATAAATAAATGTATATTTTACCACTCTCTGTCACCAACTGATGTAACACAATAGTGATTCTACCTATACCCAGTTCATGAATGTTTTTACATTTGCTGTTCTCTGCTGTTCTAAACAGTGGTGTCTGGTAGGACATTCCTGGGAAAATCATCCGGCACACAGGAAGTGATGTGTTTCATGTCACCGACAGCAAGAGCAGTTTGTTTGGAATGAAGAGAATACTAACTCAGTATTTAACATGAATTATCAAGATGGAAAGCAAGTCAGTACAGTGCAAAATTCAACACCATTGATCACTTATCACTAATGTTGCTACAATAATTATGCAGTCAGATATGCAGTAAGATGGAAATGTGTTTGCGTCAGTGATCGTCAGGGTGATGTGTGAAATATATATCATATCCAATCAGTGTGATACTCAAGTGGCTATAAAGGTGTGTGTGTGTGTGTGTGTGTGTGTGTGTGTGTGTGTGTGTGTGTGTGTGTGTGTGTGTGTGTGTGTGTGTGTGTGTGCGCACGCGTGTGCGTGTGTGTGCGTGTGTGCATGTGTGTGTGTCTTTCTCTGTGTGTGTATTTATGTGTGTGTGTGTGTGTGTGTGTATGTATTGTGTGTGTGTGTGTGTGTGTGTGTGTGTGTGTGCTGTCCATTCCAACCCATGGAGATACTTCCTGCTCTAAAAATAGATTCCTCCATTACAGAGAAACTATAAATAACAAGGAATAATAAGCGTACCAGACGGAGAGGGAGAGAGACTACCAGACACACAGAGAGAGAGACACAGACAGACAGCGAGAGAAAGA
>OMKL01123282.1:0-14058 GCA_900302295.1 Parasudis fraserbrunneri
AGTGGGGGTGGGGACCTTGGCACTCATGGTGTGGCGTGGCACGGCGTGGTGTGTGTGTGTGTGCGTGTGTGTGTGTGTGTGTGTGTGTTGTGTTGTTAACATGTGGGTGTGTGGCCCAGACTATTTGCGTGGTTGTAGTAAGCGTTTAGGCACCAGTAGATGGACAATCCCAGCCCCATTCTTAATTTAGACACATACAGAAAGCAACTACAATTTAGGCAGCTAGATAGCATCAAGTTAGCATATGTACTATGTATGTACGTATGTATGTATGTATGTATGTATGTATATATGTGTGGGAGTGTCTGTGTGTTTGTGTTGTGTGCGAGCGTGTGTGTGTGTGTGTGTGTGTGTGTGAATACCCTGATGGTTCACTGACTTTGATGTTACTTTGATTTCTCCGCTACTTATCTCTCTTATAATCTCATGAGAGAGTGAGTCACCAACTGCATTACAGACATCTCTCTCTCCTCTCGCTCTCTCTCTCTGTTGTCATCCCATAATAGACACTTGGGATAGGGTTATGGAATCAGAGCTGTCAGAGTGATGCCTGGTTTACAGGGAACAAGCAGGCAGCCCACATAGACAGCAGTACAAATACAAACACAGTCTCAATCGCTAGACTCAAATGTCAACAAGTCATTTCTTCTCTTCAGTTATTTAGCTAATTTATAACATATTAAGAGTATTGGGGTGTAACAATTAAATTTGACAATGATACGATTAAATTTCAAAGGGGCACTATGCAAAATTCAGCCACTAGATGTCACACTAGAGCACCAGCATCAGACCAAAACAATGTGGTGCTTCCATAGGATTACATAGGGTATGAGCATTATCATACACTGTCCCATCGAACTTATTTCGGTTAAAACTGTCAAACTAGGTTTTGCAGATCAAATCTGACTCAAGACCAGGCAATTGCATGTCCTATTTCTCATGTAAAATGTTGTCAGAAACATATTTTAGGTTCAAGAGAAAGTTGATGAGTGTGCAAGCTGCCATTTTGTTATTGAAAACGGGAGCTGAGAACCAGGGACCACCCAACTAGCAGCGTGTTCATCCAATCAGGTGCATTCCACATGGGGAAATGGGAAGTGGGGAGGGGATACATGCACGCAACATGCACATAACAAGCACGCACGGGCGGAGCGGCTACCAAAACAAAGAACAGAGTAGCTCGGATTACAACACACAGAGGACACCATTACTCCACTTTATCTTTAAATAGCAAATAGTTGTTTGGTGCTATATTAATGTTCAGAATTCCACACAGTGCCCCTTGAATATATATATATATATATATATATATATATATATATATACTAATTCACAGCATTATGATCATATTTAAATTAATGAGCACATTCATTTTGATTCATTCTGAATAATATACCAGGGCAGGCCTTCTGTTTCTGTACATATTTTGCAGATGATGGATGCAGGTGCATTTCCACATTCATATTGAAGCTTTTACGGAGATTTTGTATACACCTAATATGTGTGTTATTCAAATACCCTCGGCGGAGACCTCAATGAGAATGTGCTGTGCTGTAACCAAAGGCCATCTGCCAGACAGGATGCAGACGTGCAGGATGGAGTGAAAACTAGAGGCCCAGGAGAGGAAGGCTAAATCATAGTCAATAAAGCTATTACAAAGAGCTGATTGCACAGGGGTAACATATGTCTTCTTCATGTCAATAAGAGACTCACTCCAGGGTATGATGGTTCACCTTCAACATCAATATCCCTCGCTGTCACTGTGTTGAGGCAATCAACAGTGCAGACTAAAGGAGCAGGAACAAACAAAACAACACGGAAATGACTATATTAAACTCAAATGTCATAACTGAATTTCCCCATTTGCCAAGACAAGATAATGAAATCAGAATAAGGGAAGTGGGCGTTAACACTTTCCTTGCAGTGGGACAACCATTCTTTCACATAGGTTGCACAACAAATTATTTCCAAACTAGTGCAGGAGAGAGCTCATTCAGGTTGATGTCACTGTGACCATACTACAAACCAGTGTTTCCCCTGTATTCTACTGTGGTAAGGCCATCACCCACCACACCAAAAATAATATGAGAAGAAAAATATTTCAGTCACAAACTGGTCTTCCTGTGTGACAAACAGCCCTCAACAACACTAGCAGATGACTAACATTAGCTAAGTTGGCTGTAGGTTTAGCAAAGACTAGATTTAGCTTAACCTCACTTTAACCAACGATTTACATTTTACACAGCAGACATTTTCATGTGCCATAGATGGTTAAACACATCTGTAACTAATAACTTAATAATGGGTCGGCTCCATTTAGGTGTGCCAGTGAGCCATGCCAGTGAGCCAGCATGTACAATACCAGGGCCCGTGTGCTGGCACTCGGGTAGACCCATTATTAATATTATTAGTTACAGCTGTGTTTACCCTGCTATGACATGTCAAAATGTCTGCTGTGAAAAGGGTCTACTGAACATACAGTAGGTGATAAATATGTGAAAGGTCTGATAGATCGGATTCGCCCAGACTCCTATACATAATGTGAAGTTTCCTATCATTATATCCCCGAATAACGTTATGGTTTTACCCCGACCGCCATTGCCGCCACAGAGCTTTCATGTGAACGCGATAACTCAAATAGCTTTCATTTGAATCTTTTCAAATTTGTAGTGCACATTCATGACCCTTAGAGGATGAACTCAATTGATTTTGGTAACCCCATGATCTTTCCTCTAGTGCCACCATCAGACCAAACATTCATATCCTAATTGTGAACACGATAACTCCAATAGCTTTCATTCAAAACTTTTCAAATTTGTTGTGCAGATTCATGACCTCTAGAGGATGAACTCTATTGATTTTGGTTACCCCATGACCATTACTTGTGAATGCACTGTCCGATTTCCACCAAACACACAGACAAATACTGTATGTTTGCTTTACAATAGCAAGGAAGCCTGTGAAGTCTCATGGTGGTGAGATTCTCATAAATAAAACTACAAACATGAACTGCTCCTCAACAGCTCAGGGGCATGGTCAAAAGGTGGAAGGTTCATTGTTTTGTTTGTTTTTAGCGGGGGGGGGCTGCTAAAGACCAAATCTACACTCATCGCAAACTTTAGTCACATCTTCAAGGATACAGACAATGCCTAGGGACCAGAGGAGTGCATCAATGATAGAAATGTTCATATACAGCTTAGGAAGTGAGATCATTTGCTGATTTCTAGGAGTTAGACAGATCCAGCAAATAGATAGCCTTCGTGGCTATGGTTACACTTATTGTTTTAATGTGATTTTTATCATCTGATGCATGATCACCAGGATGCATTAACTGGCAGGTCTGGATGCTCCCAAATCATTTTTTTTTCTCATTGTGAGGATGTGAGGTAGACCACATCCAATTCTCCATTGTCTGGACACAATCCAGTCACACAATATGTGTAATCTAAGCAGATGTCAGGAAAGAGCAGAAACATATTTAAATTAATACACCCACAAGAGACGGTCCATTCTAATTCATTCTCCAGTGACAGCTCTTAATTAATTAATGCTTATTATTTAATTAATGCCACTTATACTTCTGTAATGTTTTGTTAGCCTCTAAGCACAACTCAGTTTCCAGTGACACCGCTGGCCTCGACCCAATATCATTAAGACAGTACTTATCCTTTAACTGCATGGACACAACCCTCATTCAATACTTAGATTACTTTCACTCTATATACTGTCAACACTTTCAACTTTAATATAGGAATACAAAAACAACTTAAAGGTTAGGTTCAATCAGTTAATCCACTATGTGCGACAGATCCTGGGAAGAAAGATGTCGTATCTCTCAAGTGGGTTACATAATAGAACAACAATGTTATCTAACCACTTATTCATATATAATCTAGTTAATCACCTGTATATTGTACATTGTACATAGCTACTGCACTTTACTGTAACATTTGCACTCTGGATGGATGCCAAACTTCTTTTCGTTGTACTGTACTTGTGCTATATAATGACAATACATTTGAATCTAATCTAATCTAATCTACTGTCATACATATATTTGACATGATTATGGCCACTTTCCTATAGATCAGGGGTGCCCAAACTTTTCGACATGGAGGGCCAACGGCCAAAATGTAACATGGGTGGTGGGCTTTGGACATTGATAATGACCTTGTAATAATCAAATTAGTTTAAAAATCCCTCCTCAAATATAGTTAATTTGCATCAAAACTATCAAGACTATCTCATGATTCCGGGGAACCCTTTGGAGGGCCAAAAAGGGCCCTAGACATAGACATACCTTACAATTCACCATGTAAATCCAAGTTTATGATACATGTTGCATGATAATTACCATATAATACAAATAAGAATCATGATGGATTTCTTATACAAGCTTTCAACAAGGAGGAGAAATAATCTAACACATTTATATTGCCATCTAATATCTCTCTTCATGAAGACACAATCTTTCATGGAATTTCTTACAAAGTAAATTCATCACATATTTTTTCAAATGACAATTATGGAATGTCTCTCCTGCTCTGAAGTAAATGCAATCATATTTGAGCAGCCTTCTTTTTTTTCTGCACATTTCTTCACTCAGGGAAGATTTGCTGAGCATGTATACTCTTTTTCAGTAATGCCCTGCAACATATTCAGTTGCACATTTTCACACATAGGAGCTGCCCAGTACAGCCATAGACTTCTACTGTTAGCCACTAAGAAGCTCCAATGGATAAGATGGTGTTTCAGTGACTTGCTCAAGGGCACTTCAGCAGTCATTGATAAGGGAGGGGACAGGGTTCATCATTCACTTCCTCCACCCAGATTTTCCCTGCCAGGTGGGGGATTCAAACTGGTGACATTCCAGTCACAAGTCTGCTTCTCTTAACCTTTAGGTTATCACTCATATTGAGCTAAGCTGGCTACTTACCCCTCGCTTTTCTTGTAGAGCATCCCGGAGCGTTCTGTGCCATGGGCCTTGTTTCCCTGAAGCTGGTGGAGGCTGTACCCTGCATTCTGTTTGGCCTGGGAGTCCTATGTACATCAGAGGAAATCCATCCGTGAGCACTGAGAGAGTGCATCTGTGTCACTTCTCACAGTTCAAACCTACCATGCCACCGCTATACAGAAGTATGAGAACAGTAATGTATATTGTTTAGGGGGCAGTACAACATGTTAGAAAAAAGCTCACACTGTACTCATGCCTGCGCATTTGTCGAGAACGCGCTTCAAAGCCTTTTGGGGAGAGCGTCATCAAAGTAATCTCGTCAGGCAGCTCAACAAGGAAATTAATGGAGTGCAAAATTACAGTGAAATTAAAACTTAAAATACAGATTAAACTAGAATGTAATATTTTAAAAAAATGGCCGTTGTTCCCCTTTAAAATGTTCGGTGTCAAACCTGTGTGAACTGGTCAAGCCTGTATGAACTGGTCAAGCCTGTATGAACTGGTCAGCCTGTATGAACTGGTCAGCCGAGCATGAAATTCCAAGACCAAACAAAGGGGCTTAATTCCCGAGGGCAAAGGTTCACCAAGCCAACTCAATGTCCAAATCTTTAATCTGCCTGCCAATAACAAAGCCACCAGTAGCTAAAGGCCAACACATTTTATCTTTAAATTTAAGCCCCAAATCCAGGATTTGACCATATAAATGTGGGGTATATTAACATAAAAGAATTTGATCTGTAGGTGGAAAATAAGCTCTTTGGAGCTTTCATGTGTTGTAAATCGAAATATACTGTAGGTCTGTGTTTTATTCCAGTGTTTACAAACATTACCAATGTAAACAAATATTTTACAGCCACAAAATACAGCAAATACAATAAAAAAACACCTCATATTTACCTATTGTCTAGTGCTGTATCAAGGATCAAGAGCTATATCAAGAGCTCAGTCAATCAACTACAGAATGAAAACATGTCTCCATTTCCATTTTTTATTTTTGGTGGTGGGGCTAACCATTGGTTAACATTTGGATCACTGATTGGGCCTTTAATTGTTATTTGAATTTGATTGTTATTTCAGAGTAGTGAACAAGCAAGACTGCAGCAGGTCCTCCTCAACTCGTAAAATCTGAAATTTATCATGTGACCAAATCATATATATGAGGTGATAGTGTTCGGGTGTGCTAGTTAGGTCGTAAAGTCAGGACCAATCAGATCCAAGGCAGCAGATTCAGCCAGATTATTCAACCTTTCTTTCTTGATGCAGGTGGTTTGAGCCATTTTGAGGAATCTCAACATGTCTACGTCATATTTCCGATGATGTCTCATGATACTCCATGTTCATATTAAAGTATGTTCACCACAAAAGGTGAAAGGTCAGTTATACGTCACAACTTGTAAACTCTGATATCATGGAACTTGCCCAAGTTTACCACTGGTGTTTTCCACTTGGTTGGCCGTTCAAGTGTAATTTCCTGGTGGTAAACTTGTACATTTCCGACTTTACGAGTTGACGAGGACCTGCCAAACACACGGTAAATTCCTAGTGAGTGCATGATATCTGAGAGTTAAAATGCATGACTAATTTGTGTGGGGTATTGGAAAATGGCATCTTCCATCTCCATAGCATGCTAAGTGCAAACTCAAGTGAAACAGAGCTTCCTCACCTCCTTCTGCTCCGACTGTAAAGAGGACTTGAGAACATCCCTGAGTTGACTCAGCTGTTTCCGTTCCCCATCTTGTGTCTGTTTAATCTGACAGCAAACAGAGAGAGAAATGAAAGGTACCCCGTGACAGACATGGATTTGAAGCCCTCCATAGCCCTCCAGAGCCCTCCACATAAACCCTACACACACCAGGACCCAAGACTTAAAGGGAAAGACTGTATCATATGAACAGCAAAACAATATTCCTATTAGTTGCTGATTACATTAGCCTTTGAAATGAAACTAACAGTCCATGTATCTATACAGCTTAGAGCCGAGGAAAAACCATGAGTTCACACTTAGCACTGGGTGAACATTTCCTGTAAAATCCCTACCAAGCACTTTGGTGGGAAATGCAGTGAATATGTCAAACAAGAACGTGAAGGGTGGTCCTTACTGTGGTCAGGTCTGTTGCCAGTTTCTCTATGGAGGGCTTCAAATTCTCCACTGTCTTCAGCCCATCCTGGAAGAAGCTGAGAAGAAAAAGGAAAAGTTGTTGGTGGTATTTTTTTGGTCCAGGTACAAGATGAATGTATGTATTGAATGCATGGCAAACAAAAAAAGAGGAAGAGTGAAAGTAACCTACTTGCATTGGGCATGGAAATATTTGATGAGGTTTTGAAGAAAGTCAACCCCCTTCTTGACTTTGATTTCATTCACTTTTAGAAGATACTAGAGAGAGAGAGAGATATGGCACATGGTCACTGGCATTCATGGCTTTATCGATACCACTTTTTCACTGCCGACACCGATTCCAGGTTGCTTTGATGTCTTACATGTTACACATGGTTCTTGGTATCAGATTTTAGTATCGGGCAGATTCTCTGATACCAATACCCTACTATAGCCACGTACTGGACTGATATCCGACACCATTATCGGTGCATTCCTAGCTTGAACCCCTGATAATAAACCAACGCAAAAACAATAGGGTTTCAGGGCTATAGGCTTAAACCCCTAATAATAAAATCAAATAGATAGGGGGTGAACCTCACCTCACACATCTGCAACTGGAACAGTCGTCTCTCCTTCTCCATCTCCTCAGCGATCTCCCCTCCGCTAAACTCCGTACGGATCATCCCATGTTGTTTAGCGTGCTCCCTCTTCTCCTTCTCCAGTTTGGCTCTGGGGTCAAGAGAAGTGTTAAAAGGCATCAGAGATGGGAAGAGTGAAACACGTATGATGTATCCTGTCCTGTTCATCACCACACGATGACACCATTTGAGTCAAAACGATCTTCTAGAACATGTGTATGGGGCGATTGACTTGATTCTCACGTGTACCACCTAAAAGCCTCCAGATTTATTCTGTAACTGTTCACTAAGTGGCAGTAAAACGTAAAGTCCAGTTTTCCAACCAAATGAATAAGAAGCAGTGTTGTATTCTGGGTAGAAAACAGGTGGAGTTTTGTGGCTATGAATTACTCACTCTAAGTAGATTTTTAATCTCTTTGGTTAGAGGTCAAATTAACAGCATCATGAAAGGCTTCAGGAAAAGCAATCAGTTAAGGGGATTATGAAAAGCAATGCTTGGTTGTATTAACACTTGTGCATAATCCAAGTATAGTTTGTTCATTTCAAACTAGTTTGTTTTATAGTATGCATGGCCTGTGTAATGTTGCCTCTTTACTTCACTCTAATAGATATAAGAACTCTAACTCAATGCACTAAACTACCAAGGTCATTCACATTAATTGAAATGGTTTGTACTACAGATGTGTGCACAGGGCATTAGTCAACTAGGAAAATCATTGACCCAGCCCTCACTCAGTGAAATGGAATTTCTGTTAAGTTAACTTATCAAATAAGCTTAAAGGGGAATGCCACTGTGGGGTTTCTACAGAGTAAAATGAGTTCACAGCCAGCTCTTTACATATTGTCAGGCCTGAGACATAGCCCTACACAACTGCACTCCTGCACATGCTCCAGCCTCCGGCTTTACAAAGGACGGAGGCGAAAAAGGGCGGGCGTCAGACAATGCCAGTCAAAGGTTGCCACTCCCACAAAACACACAAGCAGGGGAGGGGCTGAGAGTTTACTTCTGGTTTCTCTATTACCTAGCAAGAGAGAATGGGAAGCTGATTCAGAGAGACGATGGAGGTATCAGGAAGTTCAAACTACCTGCCCATTGTAGTTCTTCGAAATTGAGTGAGGTTAGAGCTATGCATCATTACGGTCGAATAGCTCTACCCAATTAGCACCTTCCGCTGGCAATGTTTCTGAGCAGAGATTGCTTTGGCCAGCCACATAGAGAATTAATCAGTTATGCCTCAATCTGGTAAATTAGTTTAATGTTGCTTTGTGGTGGAATTTCCCTTTAAAAGGCATTTCTCAACTTTTGCACTGAATTCAAAAATACTGTCTCAATCAAGTGGCTGTGTCGTCAAAGAACAGTCTTCACTGCTTCTCAGTTAGGACTCAAAGAATCGGTGAAGTGCTCATCTTAGTACAGGTGTTGTTGAAAATCTTTGTGCGATGTCAGAATGAAACAGTCACATTCTTCCATGTGGTCTGCCTGCCTTATCAGCTGTTTCATGAATAGCTCAGTTTGACCTTTTACCAGCCTCCTTTGTTTCCCCTTTTCAATAGGTTGTTAAGCTGAATAGACCTATGGTCAGAATCTTACTGCGCTTTTCTAACAATTACATGCCAACGTGATGCAAAACTATCCCTGGCCTTGACCACATGCTCTCCTTGTGCTTAAAGCCCCAATCCGGGTTTTTAGGACCATATAAATATATTATTAGTATATAATAATAATAATAATAATAATAATAATAATACTTAATAAAATAATAAATAAAAGAATACTAAAATACTTTTTGGAACTTTCTTAATCCATCGTAAATCAGAATATAGGTCTATTTTACCAACATAAACAAACTTTTACAGTGACAAAATACAGCAAATATAATTAAAAACAAAACCCTATTGTCTAGTGTTAGTCCTTGAATCAAGAGCTCAATCATTCAACTAGAGAATGTTAACATGTCTCCATGGTTTGTTGACATTTGGATTACGAATTGGGCCTTTAAGCTATAATCGTTAACTTAAGACTTAACCAACAGAATGGTGTTCCAGGTCTAAAACTAAAATGTCAGTAGGTCAAGCAGGAGACTCAGAAAGCAGCTCTTACAGTTTAGTTTCATAATCCTTCCAGGCTTTATCAAAGGGCTTTTTCAGATCCTGTGGGTGCAGAAAAGACAGATGTGAAGATAATATAGTTACTATCCGAAAAAAGCTAGTCAAATAAACAGATGGAATTGACATCTTTGGACCATATGAAACTCATGATTCACAACAACAAACAGGCATATGGACATTGCTCTCTGAGTCCTTTAGAACTGATTTAAGACATTAGTTGAGTGTGTTTCTTGTGGAATGAGAAAACCCTACATTATTAAATAAAATGAAACCCACTAAAATATCTAACATACCCCTTTGACGCCTTTCAGATCTCCTTTCAGTAGACTGTCTATAGGGAAGGTTATGATGTTGTTCATGTTCTGCAACTGAAACCAAGAAGAGAGGGCAGCGTGTGATGTTGTTACAGATGCAGCTACAGCTCAATGCAAGACAACCATAACACATCAAATCACACATGACTCCAGATGATGACAAAGTGTGAGAACAATGCTTATCAAATTCACACTCTGCAAAAATACTTTAACACAAGGGCAAAATGTGAGAGTTAGGCAGAGAGGAGATGGTGGAGACGAGTGATTGAACCTAGGACTGGGTGATACGGCCAAAATGTCATATCACAATATTTTTCTTAGTATTTGATGGTATTTTGTTATCATCTTGTAATGCAATTGTCATGGTCTTTTTTTTCTTTTTTTCTTTAATACTGCTGCAAGGAATTATTTTTTCTATGAATTTAAAAATAGTATGTATATTTTGTTAGCATATGTTTATGTTATTGATGACTGTATAGTAAAAATCCATACCTTTGCATGGATCCATGATGGTATACCTTAAAGGGCAATAGCACCCAAATTAAGAATTCCAGTATGTTATTTCAATGGCCTAGGAAAGTTCAATCAATATTTGTGAACATGAGATCCCTCCTGAAGCCAGAAACCAGAGAAGTAAGACTCAAACTTGTGATGTCATCAGGTTTAAAGTCTGGAGCTGCTCCATTGACAATGAATGGGAGACTGATTTTGTGGACCCACATAATATTTGTTTTCTTTTTAATACCCAAATGAGATTTAGTCTATAGTAGTGCTCTTAGTTTATTAAAGATTATAGCTGTATACACAGAACATTTCCCTGGGTGCTCTCAGTGTCATCCATACCATCTTTCCCTATTCATTGTCTATAGAGCAACTTCAGACTTTATCACTCATGACATCACAAATTTGAGATTTAGCCAAGAGTTGTTCATGTTCACTAATATTTAGTTGACCATAAGAATAACAGGTATGAATTATTTAATTGGATGTAGTTCCTCTTTAAAGGTAGAATCTGTGATGTTGTTGAAGAACGACCTCTAGGCAAAAGAGCCCCACTTAGTATTGCGCTTTGTTTTGGTCTGATGTGTGGGTTGGTTTAAGTTTTTAGTAACTTATTATAGAGTGAATTTCTCCAGACCTCTCTTTGCAGAGTCTGAGGTGTGGCCAGCAACAGCAACCCCTCTCATATTTATATTTGTCTAGAACACTAATGTGCAATACATTTCACTATTGTATATCTGAACAGGCTGTACATACTGTACATAACCACCGACTACATGTACATAAACGTGATTTTTGTTTTTCACTACCATTTAATATTCATCTCTTCCTCTTCACTCCTCACTTCTTCGCACTATTTGTATCCTGTTACAGTTCACAGGAATGGTTATACAGTATAATATCTTGCACAATTTGTTTCCTGTTTACAGCTCACAGGAATGGTTCAACTGTATATTGTGTATATCTATAGTATAAACACTATATCTATAGTATATATTATATAATGTGTATATCTCTGAAGTTTATTCTGTTGTTCTTTTTTTTCGTTCTTTCCTTTTGTGTAAGACATGTAGAGGTTCTAAACCGGAGTCAAATTCCTTGTATGCACACACATACGTGGCAAATAAAGCCGATTCTGATTCTGATTCTGATGTGACACATCACCCGAAAGCACTCAGCCTCTACTGTTTTAGCTATGAATGAACATAACACTCCAACTTCCCATCTTCAGATAATGAGGTTGGAAATAGTGGTTGACTGATATATTGGTCGGGCCGATATTGTCCTTTTTTTTTTTTTTTTTTTTTTTTTTTAAACATCAGTATGAGCCCTGCCGACATTACCAACTTTTCAGTCCCTAGCAGGCTCTTTTAATGCTAGACTGAAAATGGTGGGATCATATGAAACTATAGATTGCAAGGAATCCGTTGATACCAATCACTTCATGCTAGCTTACCCACAAAGGGGCTAAATAGGACTCCAAATTCCACAGATATTTTGAAGGGGAAGAAATACTGCAATATTTTATATCCAAAGGTTAGTAATATTTTGTCAAGCTAAATTTAAGCTAACCCCATGTTTATTTAAACAAAACAAAATAATCACAAAGATCTATTCATGGTATGCCTGAATGCACTCCTTGTTATGCTTTGGGGAGTAACAAGCTAAGCTAGCTAGCTAATATAGTTAACATTAGTGAACTTAAAGATCCAGTACAATGACTTTTTAATTCAGTCATAAATTGCTTATTGTGGAAAATTAATGTCATGAGTATCCATTTTTCAGCTGCAGATGTATCATTTGATTTGTTATAACCGTTTTAGTGCACCCTCTCTGAGCACAGCCACCTCTCAGTAGGTTGAGGGGGCGTGGCCTTCTGTTTATTGAAAGGAGATGTCGAGTTGGTATCATAATACATGAAGCTTTCAAATGTAAACAAATTCATGGGACCAGTATGATCGGTTGCTATGGGAGATTAACATTGGCTAAATAAATTGTCACAGTTGCTGTGGATGTTTTTGAACTTTTTACTTGTTTGTGGACTAGCTAGCTGATATCCCTTACAACTACTGAAAACTGACAAACTGACTGATGGGCCAGTCAAGTAACAGGTAGTACATTATGCAATATCCTCCAGGAAGCAGCTTGGATATCTGAAATGGCTTGATTTTGTTGATATCCAGGGGGATAGAGATCAAAGGACTTTAGTCATCATTTTCACAACAACAACAGTAACATTTTTGGTAATGTTACATCAGCATACCCTCTGTAAAAAAAAAATGCAATGAGATTGAATAACACGATTTTCATTGTACTGAATCTTTAAAGAAAATGACACTCCTGACATTAACATTCCACAATAAGCTTTTTATGACTGAATTTACATCATTGTACTGGTTCTTTAAGTTCAGCAATTCTGGGTCTCATTTGTTATTATTAAATTGTTGTATTTTATCAGGTGCAAAATATATATATTATATCGGTTTTATATCGGCCATCGGTTCCCCTGCTCTCATTTCAGCATCGGCCACTGAAAAACCCCTATCAGTCGACCACTAGTTGGAAAACATTGTTCATCTGAAAACTTTAAATAGAATTATATGGTTCTTTGTCTCAAGTGTTGAATTATGGATGGCCTGTAGAATCTTACCAGATTCTTGAAGAGGGCTGTGAGCTCTTTGGTGAAGACAGCAAACTTGAGGAAGGCTGAACCCACCTCAGGATCTTCTCTACAGACAAAGTTGTCCCCAAACTTCTCCATGGACTGGATGTACTGCTCCTCATTTTCAACATGGGCTGCACGGGACACAAACATTTGCTGTGACTTTTTCAGGAGCATTAACCCTTTCAGATGTATATTTTTTGGAATGTTCTCAGAATTACAGTGTATCTTAGAATTCTAAAATTCTATAGCTTTCAATGGCCAGTAGACATTGTGATGTAATCATTAGAATGTTCAGTTCTCAAAATTCTAATCTTGCATGTTATGTCATTTCTCATGGCCTTATTGAATACCAAAGGGGTCTATTTAAGCAGTTTGATAGAAATAATAATAATAATAATAATAATAATAATAATACATTTGATTTGTAATGCACTTTTCATTAAAGGCAAATCTCAAAGTGCTACAGAGAGCAATAGGTGCAACAGCTGCATAAAACAACCATACAACCATAAAACAACCATACAACCATAAAACAACCATACAACCATACAACAACCATAAAACAACCATACAACCATAAAACAACCCTACAAGCATACAACCATAAAACAACCATACAACAACCATACAACAACCATAAAACGACCCTACAAGCATACAACCATAAAACAACCATACAACCACACAAGCATAAAACAACCATAAAACAATCATACAACCATAAAACAACCATACAACTATGAAACAATCATACAACCATAAAACAACCAAACATCCAA
>OMKL01123285.1:0-11628 GCA_900302295.1 Parasudis fraserbrunneri
ATTCAAAATTACTTTTAGAGTTGAATTTTAATCTGCAGAGGTACAAGTCATACAGAGTGTCAATACAGTCTGCAAGAGAGTACAGAGAAAAAGAGCCTCGCTCAAGCGTATATATCAAAAGTGGGAGTAGTTTCTCAGTGCATTTGTTATGTCTGATATCTTAGCTGTTTCTCAGACAGAACAGAGCCTTCTTACAATGTGTAGTCAGTCCTTGAACAAGCTGGCCTTTCAACAGATAACAGGCCAGTAGCATAGCTTTAACACAACATGTTTTGCAGTAGTACAGAGAAATGAAATGTTTGGGTTACACAGTTTTTAACAGAGATGTATAATACTATAGCGCACACAAAAGTAATGGAAATAAATCGCTATCACACCCACTCAATGTGCTTAATAAAGTGGCTATAAACTTTTTCAGAAGAATTCCATCGCTAGGGGAACAGTGTATTTCCTGTCAGCTACTGTATTAGCAAACAGGAGATAAACTCTGACCAATTTAGAATGTTTACGTTGTCAAGTTACATGATATTTACCTGGAGGCATCAATGCATACGTCAAATCAGTATTCCCACTCACCAGGATCTCCCAGTCATCAGAGGAGAGAGGCTCCACAGACACCTGATGTACTGACGACACCTGCTGACATGGCCTCAGGAAGCCCTGAAGGAAACCGTGCGATAAGTCAACACAAACACCAGCTCAGCCGAGCAGCGGAGTAGACTCACAATCACTTTACACAGGGGAGAGAGAGCATCAGTGTATATGAGTGAGTGAGTGAGTGAGTGAGTGAGTGAGTGAGTGAGTGAGTGAGTGAGTGACATTGTGGGTCTATGAGTTGCTTCGCATGTCAATTTTATCTGTACAGTATGTCCCAACACACACACCCTACAGCCAAACACCATGGCTATGAATATGGTCTATTCTCTCTAAAACCCTATAGGCCTCTCATCTATAAGCAAGTGTAACAGTACAGCTAGCTAAACATGCATTAAGAGCAGGCAATCAACCAGACAACAAGTGAACACACAGTACACATGTTATAAAGACACTCCACTTAAATACATGGACCAAAGGCAGACATCTTTTCAACCACAGACCACTGTGAGGTGAGGAACATTAGTGTGCAACAATGCCACCCAATGGCTGTGCAGTGGCTGTAGTTCTAAAAAGGACTCATCCAAGGGCTCCAATTATCACATAATATCCAGATATAAACTTCTCCGATCTGCTATCACTACTATGGGAGGTTATTACATTTTAGCACATCCACACATACACCCACACACGCCCATATCAGATAGAAAGCTCCACCTGCTCTCCATCTTTCAGTCCAAGCTTCTCTCCCAGTTGGTGACTCAGCTCCACCTTATGGTCCCCTGAGTTTGAGGAACCTCTGCTTTGAGTCCAACTGAGGAACACTGGGGATCCCTCGCCCCAGGACAGCTCCAACGCCTGGTTCTGTGTGACACACACACACAAACACAAACACAAACAAAGGTGACATCAAGTAAAAGTACTGTCTGACTTAGATTTGCGTCAGCTTTAAGGGCTGGAGATAGAGTAAACAAATGTCAAGCAAGAAACAACACCAAACGATTCTGAGAGGACAGTGTCACAAAAGTCCTCTGCAAGAAGAAAAACTAACGTTAGCTAACCTTATAGTATAACCAACATCTTTGATGGGAAATCAATCCTAACTTGACTCAAGGTTAGCTAGCTCGACAGCTAAGCAAACTTACCTCGTACAATGAAAGATGCGATATCAAGTTAGCGGGAAGGTGAAGAAAGCAGTTTTTTGTGTTGTTGTAAACCAATGTGACTGGTTGAATGCCCTGATTGCCAAACATAGCGGCCAAATATCCCTGAAATTGGACAGCTGAGCTCGCTCTGCTTTAGCTATGCTTGCAGGAAGCTCTGGCTCGATCGATGTGTTCTGGGTCAAGCCAAGGCCAGAGCAGCTGATCATCCGTTCAGAGAAGTCGAAATAAAAGCGTTCGCAGAGCTACACAACGTAATCGATGGTCCTTGTACACGACTGAACACTTATTCTGAAGTGCAAAAATATGTTTTTGCTTCCAGGAACATGGCGGCGCCTGTAAATAACCGAAGTTGCTGGAGCGCTCCCGAGGTTTACAAACATCATGAACAGCAAAAAGTGTGCATTTCTCGACCAAAATACAGAGAGGGGAGGAGGGCTAAAGCAGTTAAGGTAAGGCTATGCTACAGCAATTTCTAAAAAAAAATATCATGAAAAACGCTGAGCAGCTTTAGGTTAAAGCTCACGCCACAGTGAAGCTAGCTAACCTACATTAATACAGCCCGTGCTTTGGTTGTCGTTTGATTATAATCACGCTTGCATAGTAACGGTACCATTTAACCTTTTGGTAATCTGACAGTGGTTCTCAAAGTGGGGTCCGGGGGCCCCCAGGGGTCCTTGAGGGGGTTGCGTGGGTACCCAGCAAAATGGGGAATAGTTTAATTTCATCAGTGTATTCTTCACTAGAAGATGGTACAATGCGAGACTTATAAGAATGACTATTCTGCTCTCTCTGTTATCTCTCCACCTACAGTCCAGACAGTTATGGCATTCTGGATGAAGGCTGACAAGTGTCTTGTCAGATGGGGGTCCCTGGGACAAAATCTTATCAAATGGGGTTCCTGGGCAATTATGTATACATTTGGGGGTCCTTGACATGAAATGTTTGAGAACCACTGATCTAAGAAACCCAGAGGCTCTCGCTGGAAGGTCAGAGTATGAGATTAACCTTTTGGTAACCAATATGGCCTTGCAGTGAAACGATACACTAGAATACTGTGAATTGTCAGTTAAATGTCAGCCTGTCTAGCTTTACCGACTACATCCTCTTTATTATCTTGTGCTTCCCTTCAGGTGTACACCATCAATTTGGAGTCCCGTTACCTGATGGTGCAAGGGGTCCCGGCCATCGGGGTGATGACAGAACTGATCCAGCTCTGTGCCTTGTACGGTGCTGTTGAGGAATACAGGCCACTGGACGAGTATCCCGCTGAGGCGTTCACAGAGGTGTACCTGGTCAAGTTCCAGAAACTCACCAGTGCCAGGTTAGGATGTGATCCATCCGTAGTTATGTTAGATATACCGCCCCAGTGCCCTCGCAAATTAAAAATAGACCTGACCGTAACTGTTACTGAACTAGGAACATTTTACGATTCATATTCATGTACATACTAGTACTTATACTGTACCTAGAGTAATATGTATAGCGTACTGTCTACATATGCGCTGCTGCCCCTATGGACTGTATGAGCAGTCCTGCTGTCATTGTACCAATGTGTGTCAGTACACTGGTGGATTTGCAACTTATGGCTCTCTGCAATTTCGTCTCGAAGACATGTCAAGTCAAGTTCAAGTTTCAAGTCCGTCTTTATTATCTCCGAGAGGGAAATTCAAACGGCGGCAGCAACCGTGTCACATGTTATATTCCCGTATATTTATCTTATTTAGCTAATGGTTTTTGATTCTGACAAACTATCAGGGCAGCCAAACGACACATGGATGAGAAGAGTTTCTACGGCGGTGTGCTGCACATGTGCTACGTTCCTGAATATGAGACGGTGGAAGACACCAGGCTCAAGCTGCAAGACAGGAGGCGATACGTGATCAGGACTGCGCAAAATAAAGGTAGCTTACTGCAGTTCACGTGAAAAGACTGTGATCGCTCATACAGACAGGAAAATACTGTTGAATTCATATTTAGCATTCGTTACACAATGAGAACTGTTAGTTATTTTTGAACTGAGTTATGTTTTTATGATTACTTAAATCTTTTTTTTTTGTTCATGAATGTTGCAAAGCGAGGGAAAAGGAACGGAGGGAGGAAGGGAACAAGGAGCCCACGCAACCTGACGCAGTCAGCGCATCGGAGAGAACCACTTCAAGAGCTGCTGCACCAGTCCCTGCACCAGTCCCTGACAACAGCGACACAGGAGAGAGCTCAAGGACCAGCCACTATTCTAACTTTCCTTTGTTGCCGTTGCCTCCTCAAGAAGATTACTACTATAGACATGACTCAACATGCGGTCAGCCTTTTCAGGCAAACCGACACAGGACTATGCCCACGGAGGACAAAATGGGGACACTTCATAATGCCGTGATAGACACAAAACGGCAGCCGACACAGAATCCAACCTCAGGGCAATCCTCTCCTAATATGGACAGAGGCGTGGAAAGCAGAGCCACCGCAAATCAGGCCTCTGCGGTCAGATTTCTGCCAAGGACAGCGCACTTGGAGAACAGGAAACGTCGGTTGGAACAAACCGAGGACCGCTCGGTGTTTGGTGTTCCGGGAGGAAATGAGCCGCTGATTGGACCAAAGCTCCCGGAACCGCCGAAAATGGATATGGAGGACGAATCACTGAACACAACAGCCAACCTGATCAGGAACACTATGAAGAAGGTATCCTATACCAAGTCTTGATTTTCTGATATGAATTAGAAGGGAAATAATTCTTCACTGCAGTATTTCACCTTGTTAGAGAAAAAAAAAACAATTCCTGTCAAATTTTATCAACTCAAAATTTTTATTTGTCATTGTTCTTAGGTGGCAACAATTCCTGACGTCAAACCGGTGGAGAAAAAGACGAAACCACGTCGTAGGATTTGATAAGAGGGGCAGTGGGACATTGGATGAAGATCTTGCATTGTAATTAAGACAGTTTCGACTGATGTTGTAGGCATCGGTGATTTTTTTATTTAAACACTTTGAATCAGAATTGGAGCAGTTATTTTTTATTATAAAATATGAAATAAAATGTAAAAAAAAAAGAAGAATAGACAAGGATATGATTTCCTCAGTGTTTATGTGGATCTCGAAACGCATGCTGCTCAAATGCCATTATAACCTGTAACAGAAGAAACATGAAGTAAAATATAGAACAGAACTGATCTAGATTATATTCAATAACAAGAATTAACTTTCTTTTAATACATTTTCAAAAACCATCTCGTACAAAGTACTTCACGTCAACGGTTTTTTACTTGATAACTACCTTAGCGTCAGGGAGGCAGGGTCCAAAAGCTTCCAGCAACAGATCCTCCTCTCTCACCGACTTCTCAAAGTCTGCGTACGAGATCCTGCTGTCGTGGTCGTGGTCCTATCGACGGAGACGACATTTATTATGTCAGCGTTGTGGGCGTGGTCACATGTGTTCCGTTAGCTTATAGTGGGCGTGGTCAATTCGTCTTATTTGTCGATGCGACCTAATTTTTCTTCCACGTCCTACTTGTGGAAAACTGAAAAATCTATGATTACAAAAAAAGATTTAATCTCTATTTTAGGTTAGGGTGGGCGTGAGGTCGCCACTAAGGTGAGGGTTAGGAGCGTAGATGTCACCGAGGTAATCAGAATCTTCGACAGGATGTGATATTTGTCTCATTCCTTGCCTCCAAACACCACAAACTGCATGATAAAGTAGAGGTTCTCCTGGTCTTTATAGAACGTGGTGAGGAGCGTGATAAAGTAGAGGTTCTCCTGGTCTTTAAAGAACATAGAGAGGAGCATGTCGACAAAGACCTGAGATTACACCATAGAGCAGGGCTGTCCCCCACAAACAAAATTCTCAGCAGAATAATACAGAGTTGTATGTGACTAATACTAGACAACAGGTAAATATGAGATTTTAATTGTATTCGCTGTGTTTTGTGTCTGTGAAAGGTTTGTTTACGTTGGTAACGTTGCAGGAAAATATACCTATATTCTGCTTTGTGATGGGATAAGAAAGTTCCAGAAAGCTACAGACTACAGATCAAACTCTTTCAAGAATGTACAGTCAAAACAAAATCATGGATTGGGGCTTTAAGCATAAAAAAAGACCAGGAGGGAAGCCCTGCTACAGAGAACGGTAAGTGATGAGAGTGACTCTGCCCACCATTTTCTTGAGAGCGATCTCCACCAGGTCTTTGACTCCTTCGTCTGGGTCTTCCTCGTTGGGCTGTCTGATCAGGCAGTCCTTCAGCATGTGGAACATCTCCTCCCTGGAGATGTAACCGTCCCCGTTCAGGTCATACACGTCAAAGCAGTCTGACACACACAAACAGAGAACATTTATTGAGGACATTAGTCTGTAACTCAGTGTGTGTATGTGTGTGTGTGTGAGCTTCAAGGTAGAATTTGTAATGTCATCAAACAGCGACCTCTAGGTAAAAGAGCCCCGCTTGGTACTGCACTTTGTTTACATTTTTAGTTTTTGTCTGATGTGTGGGTTGGAATTGAGTGGGGACAGAGGAGGGGTTGCTAATGCTGGCCACACCCCAGGCTCTGCCAAGAGAGGTCTGGATAAATTCATATTACAAGAAGGTACTAAACTCCAAGCCACACATCAGACCGAAACAAAATACGTAAACAAACTGCAATACCAAGCGGGGCTCTTTTGCCTAGAGGTCGCTGTTTGACGACATTACAGATTCTATCTTTAAGCTAGAGATGTAGCCGTCCTCGTCTTATACATCGAGGCGGTTTGAGACACACAAATGGAGAACAGTTAGGACATCAGCCTGTAACTGTGTGTGTGTGTGTGTGTACAAGTTATACCCAGGGCTGCCTGAAGGAGGGGATCATGGAGGCCAGCGATAAACATATGTTTAATATATGATATGAGTTAAGCAGGTTTGGCGAGGGCCCATTCACTGGACTTTTTCAGGGGCCCAGCCATTTCTGCGTTCGGGCCAGGTCGTATCAGTCAAAGCAGTCGAGGGAACCGTTATTAGGACATCAGCCTATAATTCTGTGTGTGTGTGCGTGACTGCGTGTCCTTGTTTTCCTATCCTTGTGGGGACATTGGTCGGAACCCACAAGGACAAGTAAGTCAACGGAATGTCCCCACAAGGCATGGAAACTTGGATGTGTGTGTGTGTGCTTGTGTGTGTCTGTAGGCATAAGCCTTGAAAGTAAGAAGAACAAAAGTTACATTTTATTTTTTCATCCAAGGTCCCACGGAGAAAGACAGCCAGTCCCTCGATCCACTCTTTCACACCGACATAACTGTCGTTGTCTTTATCAAAGGCATGGAAGACTAGGAGAAAATAAATATTGTCATTAACGAGTCGGGACAGAACTGAGACTTTCCCACCCGCCTTGGCTTCTGTTTCTGCTCGTCAGCAAATCATGTCTAGCTTAAATGTTTTAATCTTTATACTACTGATGTGCTATTCACCTTTTCAAATAATACCATTCTGCAATTATTTAATGTTTGTTTTGTTTTGTTTTAATTGACCCAGGAATCAGTTAAAGGGGGAGGAAGGGTTACACAGCGCTAGACGCAACCCAGTACAAGCAGTCTGTCACGACTGCAGCTCCACAGGACAAACTGGGGATCGAGTGCCTTGCTCAACGGCATCTTGACAGCAGTTGTTCAGGAAGGCCAGGGGAGTGTTAAAAGTTCACAATATACAAATGGGCAGTAAAAGCTTACCTCTGTCCATCATCATATCATCAGTCATTCCAAAGGTGTTGTGCAGTATGTTTCTGAACTTTCCTCTATCCAGACCGTTAACCATTCTGCCAGGCACCGTGTGGTCCCCCAGCAGTCGATTGAACATTCGGATCAGACACTCTGCCTCTGTTTTATTGACTTGTAAAAGAATAACAGTGTCAGTCTGTGTTATTAACGTTAGTACTAAAGGGTAACAGATCACACAATGCATGCAGTTAGCCACAACAGCAGCGCTTAATTTATGTAGCTAACGTCACCGGTACGTTTGGCCAGCAAGCTAAAGTTAGCTGATGCGCAGCTGGCAGACTAAACAAGCGGCTATTGTGGTCAAACTCACAGTGTTTCACTTGTTTAGTCAGAGTCTCCGCGAGGTTTTGTATCAGCTTCTTGTTCATAGCAGACATTTCTGACATTAAAATCGAGCGTATTGCAAGCAGAAAGGCAGTGGGACTTCAACCTCCCAACAACAACAACTCGCTAATGTTGACATTCCGTCCGTCTCCTTGGCAACTCCAATCCACGTGCGTCTGTCTGTAGCCGGCTCAGCTGTTCAGCCCACGCTCCTTTCTGGAAGAGTACCAGCAAAGAGGCTCTGTAAAACAAATCATCCCGCTGGAGAGTCAGTATCAGTCTGGATTTATTTAAACGTTCGGTTCAACAGTTGGGATGCGATGCAATGCAATGCAATTTGCCTGTACAAAGAAATACAGATATAGAACATATGTAAACACAATTGAAAACCTATGAAAACGTTTCATTGTCCAGATGCCAGTGCAACACTCACCTTTAACATAAAACTTTCAATTAATATCATAATCACTTCCGTTATCCCTGAGGACTATAAAAGTAATAAGCTGCTTGCTTGCTCCAGTGTCTACAAAATCAACATCGGATTTAAAGCCACATTTCATTTTGGTATACTATATAAAAATAATAGTTTTCAGTGTCATAAAAGTTGCCAAGCTGTCAACCGCCAATATTATGTCCCTGGTAAAGTAGTGATGTCACTCTCTGACTTCCGTCTTCCTTCCGATAGTCTGACAGCCATACTTATGTTATAACGCATATCAACTACATCAACGTCACGGTGTTCTAAGGCGACTATTTCATTTTCTCAAGGGTCTGACAATAGGTACAAAAACGGCTAAAATGCAGGTGATGAACACTCCAGGGAGAGTGCAATGTTGGAGGTTGACGGCTAAGTCACACCGGGTAAGAGGAATTAAAATGTGAAAAGGCGATTTTAACTGGGAATGAGTACAGTTAAAAGTAATTTGCAAACACATACGTCTTTGGATAATGGACACATGGTATGGACGGTATGGACCCTTCTTTATTGCAGTATAAGTTACTAAACTCCAACCCACACATCAGACCAAAACAAAAAATATAAACAAAGTGCAATACCGTACGGGCCTCTTTTGCCTAGAGGGCGCTGTTTGACAGCATTACAGATCGTACCTCTTAAGGACAAGTAAAAAGGCCTAAGCCTTGTCAGATAGACAGACTTGTCTCCTGGCAATCTCATTTAGTTTTTTGTCATTGTATGTAAACAAAACACTGACCACTCTGCAGTATTCTGGGTCACATGTTCTGCATTGAGAACATGTGTTTAGTGTTGTGCTTCACTAGGACAGTGGTCCTCAATGTGGGGTCTGACAGCTACCCCCCCGCAAAGTATTGAAATATGTATGTACTGTATGTATTGAGTATGCGAAAAACTTCCATTCAGTCCAGCCATTTTCTTTTTTTAATTTATTTCAAATCACTTGTTAGATTTTCTGGACAATCTGCTGAACAAGCAGGAGGACTTGGCAAAGATGTAAGAGACACGACAGCAATATTTACTATTTGCACACTTCTGTTGTTGCAAAATTTAAATAGCCATTAACATTTTTAAGTGTGCAGAAGCTGTGTACCTTTTTACAGTTCATTAGTTAGATAAAAGATAGAGAGATCTATTGTGTGCAGCCAAAGCCTCATGCATGCATGCCAACCGACTCCTTCCTCCCATTCTTCGCGTACAGACTGTCGCCTGTATGCATCGCCATGTGGTTCGTCATTAAATTATTCCTACTGAACCTCTTCCCGCAAACTTTGCAGCTGTACGGTCTCTCTCCCGTGTGAACCCTCATGTGCACGTTCAGGTTCCCCACTTGGCGGAACTGTTTCCCGCAAAGCTGACAGCAGTACGGCTTCTCCTCCCTGTGAATCCTCATGTGAACGATCACACTGTGTCCGTGTCTGAACTCTTTGCCGCAGACTTTACAGCTGTACAGTCTCTCCCCCGTGTGGATTCTGGTATGTGTGATCAGATGTGCGCTGTGAGTGAATTCTTTACCACACACGCCACAACAGTACGCCTTCTCCCTTCTCTGACTCTCTGGCTGAGGTCTGTGGTGTAATTCCAGGTCACGGCCTTTAGTAAACACGTTATTCCCTGTGGGAGTTCTCCTGCGCAATTTATGGCCTTTACTCATACGCAACTCTTTGGGTTTCTTTAACACTGACCGAGGCCCCGTGTGGCTCTGAGCTACGGAGCAATCTGACAAGAGGGGCTGACATTCACTGCTCGGGTCTGAATTCCCATGATCCTTTCCGTCAGAATAAGCCTTCGTCTGTTCAGCTGAGGTGCTCGGCAAAGGGTCTCCTCCTCCCTCCTCATTTCCCACATCTTGAGTTGGGAGCTGAGTTAAGTCCTCTTGATAAATGCAACTCCTCACACAGGTGGGGGTAAACGGGAAGTTTGCGGTGTCCTGGGCCTCCTCCGGCCCTTGCAGCTGCTCCTCCTCTTGTCTGCTCCAGGGTTCCTGGCTTTCCTGTTTGACCTGCGGGGGTTGCGGTTGGTCCTGGCTAACACTGGGGTTGTTATAGTAACCCTCTGGGCTCCACTCCTGCTCACACGGCTGGGTCTCCAAGGGAAGTTCCTCTTCACAGACTGAGAGCGGTGGGGGATCTGTGTGACAGCAGAAAGGAGGAAGATATAAATTTAGTAGTAGCTTGCACTACAGCTCCCACCAAGCTTATCAGTAGTAGTCAAGGTACACACGTCATGCAGTGTACTTTCTCTTGGTTTATAAAGTATTCCCACCTATTGGTCAAATTTGCATTGATTTATACATAAAGTATGGTGGAGCATGGGGTGCAGTCTTTACAACTTCGCTAACACTACATCACTGAATCTAACTAGTGTTGTTGACACTATTACTGTTGTTACTAGGTCGTTGGCATGATAAAGAAAGCATGTGAAGTGAACAGAGAACCGGCATCCACAAACCTGCACAGTGTAGCTGTATTTCATGTTTTAGAACCACTTCAGGGGGCCTATGTTGATGATTGCTCTCCAATTTAGAACGGGACAATTCCTCTTCGTACTCGGCGATGGTTCTTTCAACAGCCCCAAATATCTCATTGGCAGCCGCAGTCAAGCGATCGCTGATGAGCAGTCGTAGCAGTTGTAAACGAGACATTATGAAATGTAAAAAATAATTACAAACTCAAAGAAATGTGTTACTGGAAGATTGGGCTGGCTGTGATGGGTGCCAGAAGATATCCAAGAGCTGTTCCGGGTGTGCGTGCTTGTCTGCGCCACAGATCGCCATCTGCTGGAGGGGAGCTGAGTTTCTCTCTCGACAGTAATCTCACATAGGCTACGTTCACAATGCAACCCCAGATTTATTGCTCAGATCAGATTTTTTGTTTTCTTTGGCTGTTCACCTTTTTTTTTCTTTTTTTTTTATCCCAGTGTGAACGGTCTCGCTCCTCAAGTGACCTACATGTGCAAAAGGACCATAACAAAGACGTCACATGCGGCATGGAGACTACTCAAGTCACTGTTTATGTTAATTTATAAGTTGACGTGCAGTGGAGGCCAGCGAATTAATTAGCAGATGATAAGAAGGGCGAGGAAGAGGCGAAAGAGAGACACATTTTTAATTATGGCTTTTTGTTTCAATATCTATAAACTATAAATAATATAAACTATGTTTGTTGACCTTATAAGAATATATACATATATACATACACACACACACAAACACATGCACACCTACCCTCCCCCCACCCCTACACATGGCTATATGATTGATTGGCTTTTAAAAAAGAATTCCTTCAGTTTAATTTTAAAAAGCTGACAATTTTGGTCTGTTTTGAGGTCAC
>OMKL01123288.1:2432-24167 GCA_900302295.1 Parasudis fraserbrunneri
TGACATCACAAAGCCTCGCCTAGACTCCTGTAATCAGCTCTCTGACATCACAAAGCCTCGCCTAGACTTCTTTAATCAGCTCTGACATCACAAAGCCTCGCCTAGACTCCTTTAATCAGCTCTCTGACATCACAAAGTCTCGCCTAGACTCCTGTAATCAGCTCTCTGACATCACAAAGCCTCACCTAGACTCCTGTAATCAGCTCTCTGACATCGCAAAGCCTCACCTAGACTCCTTTAATCAGCTCTCTGACATCGCAAAGCCTCACCTAGACTCCTGTAATCAGCTCTCTGACATCACAAAGCTCAACCAAGCTTGTGTTACCTAGGCAACGCTGGGTTGTGACTGTACAACTATTTACAAGTGTTAAGTATTTAGAATGTTCGCTATTTGGCCCAGCGAGATGGCTGGTCTAAAGTACGGGCAGAATGCACAGTATGTGGAGAAGGAGACAATCCAAACCAGGAGATTATTATTTTTTTTTTTTTTTAACTTTCTTTACAAGTGAAATACAAATACTTGTGCCGATTTAAGAGACCATTCACGACTGTAGAAGTAGAATTGGATGTGGCGCATTGTGAAGTGCGCCTTTATGGTCAATAAACGGAGACGTTCCAGTGCAGAGTTGTGTGTGAGCACAACAGGGCGCACAGCTGTCAGACAGCGGTTACAAAGTGGAGGTAAATTCCAGTGAGGTGTCTTGTCTCCACGGCAGGAATGAATATACTAAGCTCCATCCTAATAACAAATTGTCATAGTTGGTGTATATAGCTGACATCACCCAGATAGGGTAGGCTTTGCCCACTCACGCGGGTGTAGGCATCTCTCTGAGTGCCCCCTCTAGTTATTCTCTTGGTTTTAGTCTCAGTTACTTTCTACGTGACAAAAACAGAGGTTTAATATATTCTATGTGACAGCTGGCTGCTGTCGAACATGAGTAGGTGATGCATATGTGACTGCATGAAGACCGGCATTTTGGAAGAGGGGAGAAGCACAAACACACACACACACACACACACACACACACACACACACACACACAACCTGCAACAGATGCTAACCATCACATCACTGAGACAAATATCAGACATGGCGTGTTTGGCTCATAACCCAATGTCTACAGTGTTCACTGGAAGCAGTCATCAAAGAGTGTCTATAGCACACACACGCACGCACGCACACACACACCATTCTCATTCCAATTGCATTCAATATATCTAAACAATCAGTTCAACCAGTGATGAAGGCTGATGACCAAAGTCGTCCTTTTAAAATGACAGAATAAATGCTATGATGATGGTATGGTTTCTCTTCTTTGACACAGAGCAGCACTGCGTTCAGACAATACGTGACATTTTCAATCCCAGCATTTGACACGTATTCAGTGAAATCCTCAAAGTGGATACAAATGGCCTGAAGCAGATGGCCTGACATTAATCTGGATTTCACATCAATGCCTCAAATTGGAAATGTATACAGCACAACTGACAGCTTTAACGACAAGTTGAAGAAAATATGATAGTTTCACTCCAGTAAAGATAGGTTTAAAAGGCATGCATTTCTTCTTCTTCTTCTTCTCCTCCTCCTCTCTCGAAATCAAGTTCCAGTGTCCTGAAATAAGAGTTACACCCTAAGGAGAAGGATAATTATTAACAATTAATATTCATAATGATCTCTCATTCCCAGGACAGCCTTCCCGGAGTCTCAGTCAAATGAATTTAGAATTCAATCTGTATTTTATATAATCCAATCAAAAATGTGGATGCTCCCTCAAACACATCTGTCCCTCTGTGCCTGCAAAGGCAAATATGATATTCTTAACATCTATGAGGCTGACTGTCTAATATCCTACACTACATCTAGAAAAAAAACAAAAAAAACAAGGAGGAGGACAGACAGAACAGAAAACAGAACTGGAGCTCAGCACATTCATTTTAAATAATCTGGTCAATCGTTTACATAATGTGTGGCTGAGACATGCCATTATGAATGTGTCAGACTCCCATGTCCTATGATGCTTGCACCGATACATGTCTTAGGTTGACGCATTGCAGAAGAGTCTTTCTGGATTAGTTATAAAGTAGGAGCCTTTGTATTAATTTTTTGTATATGTATTTGCATATATTAAAATATATCATTGAGAGAAGAAACATGCAGGGGGAATAAAAAAAAACCCTCAAGGGATTTAACAAGTGGAAATAGCCTATGACAACATAGATTATTTCAATATATCAAACATAACAATATATCCAAGTCAATTTAAGTTTATAATGGCAATATATAAGGCATTTATAAGTGCAAATAGTTAGGTTATATGTTATCATTGTGTTCTTATAATGCATATGGAAATGTATATTGCAGGTTTAATCATTTCCAAACAAAAATTCAGCAGCTCCCACTGGTGACAAGTCTAATATTAGTGTGCTTTTTTAAAAACAACAAAATGCCAAGTTATGGGTAGTTTCCGGTGAGGCAACAAAAAACATGGGGGAAACCAAGAAAAGCAACTATTAGGGTGAGGCAACAGCAACCAGTGACTTAATAATAAAAACTGGTTTGGTCAGAATGAGGGAAAATATTTGGGTCACAATTACACATTTGGTTGTTAGGAAACAACTAGTCTCAAATAGCCAGACCTTTATTGACAATCCAGTATTGTACACTACAGGTCCAAGTGAAAAGTAGCTGTTTGTCAAGTGGGAATAGAGAGGCCCAGTCCGACGTCATTTTGTCGTAACATCTCTCCCACTCTTTTTTTTCTACTTGAAAAAGCGGAATTTGTCTCAAATAAGGTCTATGATTGACACAGGGAAAAGCCACCAACCGATTTTGTTCTGAGTTAAATGTTATCTTTTGATGGCAACCATATGAATTCCGAAGCAGTAATTTACTCACAAGGAACCTGTTGCTAACGAATTGCTAACTATCAAGAGTTGAACTACAGCGCAAAGTTCTTACATCACCATGAACTTATTCTTAGTTACGTTCTTATTCTTATTCTGAGTTCCATCATCTTACACCACTAGCATTGGCCCGTGAGAGCTGGCTGGCTTGACCGGTGGCGGTGTGTCAAGCACACAGAGGCCAAGTTGCTATAAAAATTATAACCAAGGAATATGCTCTGATTTTTATATATATATTTCATAAATATGTCAAAGTGACACAGAAAGGTAATGTTGCTTGCTGCTTCAAGACTGCATAGCTACCATGTGTTTTGATACATAGTTAAAATGTGTTTTGATTCATAGCTACCGTGTTTTTGTTTGTTATGAGAGTGACTATGCTAGCCACTGCTTCACAGTGGAACCCTAATGATCTCATTAACTACCTGATGGCTTGAAAGCTGGCCTTTTTCCATCACGGCAAGCACATGTCTTTGCTTCAGTCCAGTTGGAACGCTGTCAGGCTTGGGGTAACCCTGGCAACTGGGAACAGGAATCAAATTGTTTCTATTTACCATTTGATATAGTCTGGATTCAAAATACAGGGTTTAAATTCCCAAGCTGCCTCAGTACCAGATAGACGAATCACATTAGCAAGTAAAGCTCTCTGCTATTTCATTGATTACAAGGAGAAGCAATTCTTTCTTTCCACTTCCACTGTGTCTCCACTCCCAGTGCATGACATGAGTATTATTTCTGTCTCTTTTGTATTATGTTGCACATTTCTAATATACAATCTACTTCAAAGTTGTATGCCTTTGCAACATTTTCTGGAGTAAAATTTTTCTTTGCAATATTTCCTTGAGAGATGTCTTTCTAATCACTTTGCCTACTTAACCATGATTTGTCAAAGCAATTACTTTGGAAGCTGGGTCCTCCTCTTATGCAATCAAAAGCACTTAAAGCTGCAATAATCGTTTTCTGACCACTAGAGGGCAGCAAGGAGACATAAACAAACAATGTTTTAATGCATAGGTGTATCAACTACAAGGATGCTTTCATAGAATGGCTGAAAAATAGGCGGAGCTAAAGTAAAGAAAGAAAATAGTTCCTCAATGAAACTGTTCTCAAGAAGGTCTATGGATTATCTTGAGTAACCATGTCATGATTTCTGGAAAGAAACATTCCTTTTGATTATCAAATGTTTTTGTTTTTGTTTTTTTTGGCGGTTTGAGCGCCACAAACCAAGTGCCATTCAACTCCATTGAATTGAAGTGATCTCTACTTTCAGGTTGAAACTTAGTTGAAACTAACCTGATAATCTAAGAATAAGTTCATATTTGCATTTCAAAACAGTAATGTCAATGTGTCTTCGTTTAATCAGTTTCCACTGCATTAGAAACACAAATGGGCTGTCTTCATAGAGAGACTATTAGCTAGCAAACGTCGGCCATTTCGGCTAACTAGCTGTATGATTTAGATAGCTCATAGGCCAAAACATATAACGCTTTGTCCAATTTGTACCAAACTTAGAAATATATTTGTCCTACTATATCGAGGAGGCCTGTGAAGTTTTTAGTAATTTGGCCTCAAGCTGGTGCTATTCTCACAAGCCTAAAAACATTAGCTCAAGCCTGTCCGATCATGATGAAATTTAAAATGCGTTGTCCCTTTGTGATATCCTACTGATATGTGTTATTTAAATAGTTGATACGTCAAACCGTTTGACCCCCAGATCCAAATAAACAGGAAGTGATATGTCAATGCTTTGTCTGGTTTGCATCACACTTGGATGGATATTTGTTTGTTTCTATGATGTGATGTGATATGAGGTAGTATAACCATTGTTGATACAACATGGATTCACAGCCTGGGTCTGTTGAGAGTGGTAATATAGGCAACTCTCGTTTCTGTCATCCACCCAGTAAAATGTGAAAGTAAAGGCAAAGTAGGGAGATCGTTAAGACTTGGCAGAGGTCTGCACTCTACTGAAGCCCCCCACACAATGCGATTTTTGCCGTCTTTAGCCCGTCCCAGACAAAATGTCCCAATTGTGGACAAAATCTTTCATTGTGGATGATGGTCGACTGTTGGGTTGATCAGTGTAGCCAATTATGTGCCAATCCATGCCATCCTAGGCTTCGATGAAATTCTGTCAGTGTCCAAAGTTTTGGGGTATAATCGTGCATTGTAGCTGGTGACACGAGGCTATCCTGGTGAGTGACCAATAGGAACAGAAAGCAATAACAGGGTGCTTGGCAGGCTAGTGTAAAAAAAAAGAAAAGAAAAAAAAAAGAATGAAAATGTTGTGAGTGCAGCCCACCTGGACCGGAGATCAATTGGAATATGTGCGGGAGACTTGAATAATAATATGACATGGGAACGTGTCATCTGGAACGTCTCTTTGACCACGACACTTGGTTTGGGGAGAAACAGTGGAGCTACCAGCAGAGCAAACTAAATCGCAAGAAAGCAGATGGACATAATTTCTATACAGTACACCTGTGTGAATATGTTGTGCGGGTTGACGTAGGACGACCAGGAAGTCAGTAGGACGACTCCAACTCGTGTAGCCTGACGGGGCTGATAAGAAAGATTTTTTTTTTACCCCTTTCCCGTTGCACAATCTGACATATAATACTGCAAATGTATATGATGGCCGAACATCACACAGCTTGTGGACACCTTGAGTGCATTCTGCTAGTTGTAACTAAGGTTCTGTTTAGAGAGATTAGAGCTAGAACTGATTGTACTTTACCATCTGTCACACACACATACACACACACACACACACACAAAATGTACTTTACTAGGGTTCTTTTGATTGTGTTTTTCATGTTTGTTAGCCAGTATTGCTTGCAGTACATTACAGGGGAGGTATGGTCAAGGTAATTTTCTTTTAGACTGTCTTTATGTTGTTCTCTCCTTCAGCAGCTCAGTGTTAGTCACTCAGTATTACTCAATGCTGTTTATTATTTTGAGGCTCCCAGCAAACAACACTCTCTGATCACTCACGGAACATGTCTCTGGGTCTTTGTTTCTCTCAATCTCGCCGTGCATCCTACCCCTGCCCCATCCCAATTAATATCTATGCCGGTCCTTTCGCTACAATATATCCTTGACATACATGGTTTGGATAGATATACAATAGTTTCTCTGAGGATAAATAATTTGTTCTCTGTCAGAATTGTTTGGGCTTGTTTACCTCCTCTGGACAATGTTAGGAAGTACTTTGCTTAGATGAACAGAACAGGCCTGTCCTGTACTTCAGCAAGAGAGAAAAGCAATCATCCTACGAAGAAAAAAACAGTGTATTTGGAAGAGAGGCATAATCATCAAGGGTGTATTGGAATATGAATCTACCTTTTTCTTTTTACCTTATAAATGGTATAATTTTACCCGGTAGTCTGCTTCTCATTTTGATTAGCAAAATGTGTTTTAGCTATATCAAACTTCAATGCCCTCAAACCCTCCCTTTTTTCGTTTTCTCACTCTTAGTGTCACTTTCTGTATCTTGTTGTTTTTTTTGTTTTGTTTTTTTTACCCTCCTTGATTGGACGGAAGAGGGCAAAGTTTGAATATTCAGCATGCCTTTGTTGTGTTTTGCATCAAACTTTTATCAAGACATAATTGTGATCAATGATGCATGTAATCAGGCATTAAATAATGCTAGAATATGCAACCTCCAAACTTAAACTCTGACCGGCTTGTCTCTGTCCTTCGTCCCCAGCGGATAGGTACCATCTGGCCGCAGCCATTACCGCTGACCCCAGTGCCAGACTCCTTAGTGTGCAAGGAAGCTCAACATCGACCGGTCGAGCCCCCACACACCTGACCGCATGGATACAACCTTGCCAAAGTGTTAGGGGACAAATTGCTAATTCAGAACGGTGACATCCCAAAGGTTAGAATCAAGGGAGATTCTTGAAAAGGTTAAATAGTTTCAATTGTTCAAAAAAGGAAATATTCATGGTGTTCCTTTTACATCATCATCACAGACATCTTGGTCGGCAAACGACAGGTGATTGTTAGCAAATAACAGGTGGTTATCATTAAATGACAAAATGACATGTGCTGGGTTTATGGCGTTGTGCTATATTGGTAGGAAATGCATGACGCTTCATGAGATATGAGCAGTGTTCAGTCACTTGATGTTTTTTCCTCCACTTTACCCCTTTTGTCTGCACCCAGATCTCATCTATTCATTGCTATGTGCTGGGGAATTCACAAAAATCATGTTCCTTTTTTTTTTTAAATCTCCATCTGAGGAAATCTGTTACTTTCTCTTCCTGGAAAAAGTACCTAATCCACGAGTCTCTCCTACACACCATTTAAATCCCCCACGTCAAACTTTCCGTTTCAGTTTCTGGGTGCGCTTGGTATTAACTCTGTTATGCTCCCAAATGATGCACGGATTTGAATGGCTTGTAGTAGAGTAATACGGTAGCATTAGCGAAAATGTACGACCTAGTGAATTACCCATGCCTCGTGACTTTCAAACAACTTTCTAGTCTCACAGAGTATTTCCCACCCCTCTTCTACATCAATGGCAGTGTGACTGGCATTTAGTAAGGTCAGCTGAGATCAGCTAAAACACCTTATACACCTATCCAATGTTGGGAAAGCATCACTTTGCAAGCTACCAATTACTTATACCACTCAACTGAGTTTATTGCAAAAGGTATAGTGCACACGTCATTTTAATAGCTGCCTGCCAGTCTGACTTAACCAACACTAAGTAACCCTATATCTAATCTGGTTTCTGAACTAATTGTTATTGTTTGTTGTATGTACCTTGCATAATCATAATAGTTAAAACAGTCAACAAAGATTTTATATTAAATTGTTTATCTTGAACTTTCACTTTGATCAAAACAATTGTCTAAAGAATCTGTCAGCAGAATCTCTTATTTATATGACACATGAACAGTCTCTTGTTCCTCTATTTGTTAGACAAATTAATAAATTATAGCTAGAAATATGGTCTTACATGAGCTGACACGAAATAACCTGCCCAGTAGTAGTCAGTTCTAGACAGCCAAGCTTTGCTTTTTCAATGGATGCTTTTTTTCTGATGTTACCGTGTTCTATGTTAAGGGATAAAGTTTATCCGCCTCAACCCAAGTGATGGGAATGCACTTAATTTGCATTTCATTTTTTGCTACATTTCAAAAGTCGCTTAAAATCCGCTTTACCATTGGATGGCAACACAGCTATTTTTCTCTCGTGCAGACAGAACGTACAACACGTCGGCCATCTCCTTTAAGTCGGGCGGTGTGTATTTTTACCAGTGATTTCTCAAAGGACGTGAAGCGATCACATCGCTGCCTACAGTATCGTCACCTGTAGTTCTTGAAAGAAGATAGTGTCAGGGCCTTAAGACTGTGGTTGAACTGTGCAGATCAGATGTGAGTGTATATGCATGTGTGTCATCCATTCCTCTCCAAGCAAGAACTCCCAAAGCCAGTGCCGTAAAATAGGAATTCATTAACTTGCCTGGATGATGGCTACCTACCATGGGCACCAGCTGGTTGGGATGGACTGTCATTTACGAAAAAGAACATGTTCCAAATCAAATGGGACATAATAACAATGTAATAAGAACAATATCTCTTACTCAAAACTAATTCTGAATAACCATAAAATAACTGATGACACATCTGACTACTGTGAGATTTCCTATTTTTGAATAGGAATCATGGTTTTTAAAGGCTAAAACACATGCCCCCAGGATTGCATTGAAGTCAACATCACCAGTCATTTGTCACATTTTTGGGAAAAGTTTCTACATCTTTTGAGTTTCTTCAGACTGGAATGATAGCATTCCCCAGTGAAACCATAGGACACAATGAACGGCAAGCTAACCGCTGGTGGGGCCATGTGGTTTCAATGAGGAACGCTAACATTCCCTTTTATAGAAACTGAAGGACAAATGTGGAAACAAACTACAATTCCAATTGTCAAAGTGTCATATTTAGGTTTGCAGAGTTACAAATCTACACGTACTTGCAATAGCGTCTTTGGCCAGACTGAACTGGTATATTTGGATTACAAGCTAACTTACCCAAAGAACAGTCGGCATGCTAACCTTTATACATTATTGTGAAAAGTATGAGAAGTTACCCACTACTCAATGCAACACTTGAATGTTTTTCAGTCTGCACATGAGCCTGGTTAGCCTCTTGTCTTTGCTAACACAATCATTATGTTAATTTTATGCCGTAGAAGTTGGGGTAAGAGGCTGCTTGTGACAGGAATGAGGTCTCTATTTCAGCAATTTGGTGCCGAGACTGTGAATGCTCTGACAATTTCCAAGTATTGATGTAAAGTGCTGCAAGGAGAACGATGAGACAGAGGGCAAAATCTGGGAAATGAGAAGCAATCTAAGCATTGTTTTGTGAATGTCTTTTGGGGCAAGAGATGAATTTGAATCTCTACTGGTAGCATTACTTTTCACTTCTCTTTGCATTCCAGTTAAGAACAGCATCCCATACCATCTCCTATCTTTTTGTTTATACCCACTTATGTCAACGTGTAGCAGTACTGTACAAGATAACAGTACAGAGGGCACATGTTTAAAAGGTGTGTACAGCAAATATGTATATGCTACTTTCAAAACTTATAAAAACCTATCTTTATATGAAAATATGCTTCCTCCAAGCAACCTATACACCATTTGCATGCAGTCTTTGAAGTCAATGATCTGTGGAATATGTAATAACAAGTGCGCCTGCAAATTTGAGGTGTTCGCCTTTTGTATCTGTGGCTGTGTGTACATGTACAGTATTGGAGGAGGCATTTTGACGGCTGTGCACAAAATCAACAAATGCATTGCTATCAGTCTACGAATAATTAGGCCAAAATATAAAGGTATCGGGTACAGGGCTATACACAACCGTTGACTGTCAGTCTTAAATAGACCAGCTGTATTTTTTTGCACTTCAGAAACAAAATTTCTAATGCATAAAAAAATAAAAATAAAAATAAAAAAAAGTAAAATGTAGTAAGTCATTTATGTCTGCAGAGATCCTAGTCTGACGAGGCTATTGATACACCACCTGTTGGCACAGAATCACAGATCCAGTCATCTTGTTACCACACAAGTTCCTCTACTCACTTTGAAAAAAATATTTTATCTACATTAAGGTAAGATAACATTAAAATATACTGCACTGCAATATGGAGGGGAAAAAAAGACAGCTTTGCTTTATTATGTTATTATTAAGTTATTACGTAGCTTCCTTGCCTACCATTGTTGCATGTGGCCTATCTTATCAGTTCAACCCTGTATCACGACCATGTGTGAAATAGACCCGCCGGTCCACTAGAGGATATCATGTTAAGTGTCACGCAAAACAGTTATGGTGCTTGAAAAGTACACAGTGTAGCGGTAAAAGCACTTGCCTACCACCGTCACCAGGTGTCGTCAATAGGTGTAAGATCATGGTAGCATAGCACAAAAGACAGCAGAATGTATATTTCGTATTCTCTATTCTCTAATTCTATTTTTATTACTTAATAGTGTGTGATATATGTGACTTAATGGTAATGTGATTTATGTGATTCGTGATCTATGTGAGCAAACTGTGCACCGAATTTCCCCACGGGATAATAAAGTATTTCAATTCAATTCAATTCAATAACAGCCTTTTCTACGCTCAAGTGATGTTTTCATCCGGTTCATGAGGTCCTGGGTTCGATTCCCACCTGGATTCTTTTTTTTTTTTATATAAATATGATTTACATGTATATGATTTACAATCCATACATCAAACATTAAAGATGCATTGATTGTGTGTATATTGTCATATGCTTCTTTTGTGTGTGTGTGTGTGTGGTCCTACACTTCACCATAACACAAAAGAGATGATAGAGATGTAATAATACCACGTGACTTTTATTTTGAGATCTCATTTTGTCAGAGCACATTAGTGATCAATGAAAATATATACCCCCTTCCCTAATTACATTTTTCAATTAATATTTCTTCGAGCAGACAAATGACCATGTATGAAATTTCTGAAAAAAGTATAATGTCAATCTATTTAATCTTATTTCTCTGACAACAAGGAAAATTAACACCAATATGAATTGGTGGTTCATTAGAAAATTGCTTCGTTAGCAGCTCAGCTCAGTAGTTTCACACTCATAGACTTGTTTGAATTAAATGGTGCAACGATATTACTGATGATACAATATACCACATGCTGCCTATAGTTGAAAAAATGCTTGTCTACAATGACACAACCAGCCCAACAGACATTACGCCTGTATTCATTTTAGTTACACGGCGTTGACTTTACTGATTAAGATAATGTACAACAGTTGTGAAGTGAACATCAGGACTGTAATTATGACATTATAAACAATGATGGCCGCTGTTTGCCGCCACGGTAGTTTAGTTCTGAGACAGCCGTAGGGATTAAGGAGGTTTTGGGTCTGTTTAAACTCCCGGTGTGTCTAGGGCTCATAGGGCAGTTTACTCATGTACTGTAGGCCTACGGATGAACCAGATCAGACGCCTGTCTTAACCGTCTTCCTCAGTGCGTTTCTGTGTAGATCTGACGCCTGTCTTAACTGTCTTCCTCAGTGTGTTTCCGTGTAAATCTGACACCTGTCTTAACTATCTTCCTCAGTATGTTTCTGTGTAGATCAGACACATGTCTTAGCTATCTTCCTCAGTATGTTTCTGTGTAGATCAGACACATGTCTTAGCTATCTTCCTCAGTATGTTTCTGTGTAGATCAGACACCTGTCTTTCCACAGCAGACAGGCATGTGGTAAACAAGAAAGCAATCAATTTTTAATAAATCCAATTCTATGTGCAGACAATACACTGTAGGTTGCCAATTAGGAGGTGAATGCAGTGGGTGAGGTTTGAGGTTATAGAGAAGTAGATTACTGTTTGGAAGTCTGTGTGGGCAAACCTGTGTGGGTTTATTTTCTATCACAGCAGGTTTTTCCTCTCACATCTACATACCCCATTGCCCTGTCTACAAGTTGTTAAGTGACTGTTGTGTTGTGCTAAATAATCAAATAATTAAACAATGACAAATCAAAGCATGAAAAGAATAACAATCCATGAACATACTATAGTCCTAGATATACATATCACTGCTAGAACATGATTATAAATGTATCATGGTGATCATTATACATATATCTGTGCAATAAATTATTATGATTATATATATATATATATATATATATATATATATATATATACTCACACAGAAAACTCCGTTGTCTAACAGTTAAACTTGGCTATAGCTCCTAACAAGCTAGCCAACACTAACAGCACTTGCTGAGTTCTCCCTGAATTTAAACACTCCTTTCTGGGGTAGTACCTTCTATTTTCTTCCATTATCACATTTGATAACAGTTGTCACTCAATCATTATCTTTCTGTAAACATCGAATATGAATTAATGTTGTTACAGATTGAATTATGCTTCAAATAACCAGGCTATGATGCATACTGAAAAGTATTACTATTTGATCTGGAGAGCTAGGCATCATTTTTAATGAAAGAGAGACACCTGTGTGTGTGTCTGTGTGTGTGTGTGTGTGTGTGTAGTCAAACATTTCATGCTTTCAGTAAAATCCAGAATTAGCCAAAACTGAGATGTTGCTTTTCATAACAATTTAGTCATATACGACAATAAAGGAACACATTTTTTATTCCCTGCAGGGAAATTGAGTTGTTGTCGGCAGCAGAATACAACAACACATAAAAAGGCAACAAACCAACAATTAGTCTTATACAGCTATGTATAAAAGAGCAAACAACATACAACAAACATTTTTGCATGAATAAAGAGTCAATTTAGGTAGCTATTCACTGGCATAAATGTGCCTAAAACAGTAAAAGATTATCAATAATGATCTATTCTTTTCTACCATATATTTGGCTACATGTAGTTTGGGAGTGAATGATCAGCAAAGATTATACAAATAACTTCATCATAGATATGAATGGATATTCATTTTAGTAGAGAAAACAGCACTTCATACCACCTTTTTAAATTGAGTAGCATTCCCCTTTAACTCATTTTGTTTTTGCTATTTATTATTTCTATTTAGTGATGGTCTCAAGGGTCAATCACTACTATTGTTGCTAAATATTTTAACTTTTGTTTTTAGTCTGAATTGTTTTCTTACTTGTTCTGGGATAAGTGGGCTTTATTTTTGCATTTACACTCCTATTTTACAGAAATGACTTAGACCAATTAAACTTAATGAATATAGCACCCACAAATAAAAACATTTAGGCTAATACATTTTCTTACCGTGGTGTGGTGGTGTCTCAGAAAGTAGTAATGTCAGCCTCCTCACTGTTCCCTTCATATTATTTTGGCTGGAGGTTGGTAGCCCTGTGAAATGCTAGTCACAGACAGTTAATCAATCAGTTAATGAATCAATCAATCAATCAATCAATCAATGTGAGCAATTAGCTCCCCCACATTCATTTCATGGGAGGAAAGCTGATTGCTAACATAATGCAGGGATACTGATCACTTGGGAAAAATGGCAAATGGTCACAGACAGGAGGCTGAGGATACTGCTGTCTGACCAAACTACCTTTAAGGTAAGATAAGAAACTGACTTATTTGTGGGTGGTGTATCCTTTGAATACATACTACTGTATTGATAACTGTATGGAATTATTGGTGATAGTGCATGCAGAATCACTGTAAAGCTGATCACTGATTTCTTCTGGGGCTCACTTCCTATTACTTCTCTATCCATATCATCTCTTCCTCCTTCCTCATTGGATGGGACTACACTGGTATCTGCCAATCAAATTAGGAGCTTGATGAGGTACTGTTCCTTCTCCTCGTAACAGAGCTGCTTTGTCATTTCTCTTCAACAAACTTTCCATCACATCACAAAACAGTACATTTATGTTGCCTATTAAATGACTAGCCTGTTATTGGGTGAAATGCTTAGATTATTAATGGTGATGCAAGATCTCTCTCTTTCTCTCTCTTTCTCTTTCTCTTTCTCTCTTTTAGTTGGCTGATGACCGTATGGCCCTCGTGTCTGGAATCAGTCTGGACCCTGAAGCAGCCATTGGAGTCACTAAGAAATTGCCACCCAAATGGGTAGATGGGGTGGATGAGGTAAGGATTATGCAATGCAAAAAAATTAACCAGTAGAACTTAGGGTTAGGGAATTGCATTATCATGACTTTTTTTTTATATGTACGGATAACGCTGATGATTAAAATCCATGGACTGTCATAATTAGACATTTGTGACTGCAATGACTAAATAATTTCAGATACTTTATTGTCAACTCAATCATTGCACGCTGAGAGTATTTCTGGATTCTTCGTAGTGAGACCGTGCCATAATAACATTACCTGAGGCCAAAATGTCCTTTATCCTAGGACTACTGGATGGCACTCAGCTCACAGAGAACATGCTGTATAGCCTACAGCCTGCAATACTCAATGAAAAGCAAAAAGAGCACACATTAGAGGGGAAAAACTGCATGTACTGATTAGTGCTGTTAGCTTTAGAAATATTTGTGAAACTCATAGAATTAGAGTAGTCTATGCCAGTAGAGCTGACCTTCCACCACAGGCCTTTGAATCAGGTCAGAGGTGTCAAACAGGCTCAGTTGCACTCCGTATTAACACTTACTCCCTCAGCCGTAACTGTAGTAAGTATTGCCTTTCAGATTCAGTATGAAATCACACGGGTTCGGCAGAAGATGAAGGACCTGGCGTCCCTTCATGACAAGCACATGAATCGCCCCACACTGGATGACAGCAGTGAGGAGGAGCACGCCATAGAGATCACCACTCAGGAGATTACACAGGTACATTATGTATAGGGCAAGGTGGCCACAGGAATGGCTCTTAAATATTTCAAGGTTTACAGGAACGTCACTTAATTTTCTTCAGTAACTTTCTCTCTCGATTTCTGCTCACGAATGCAAAGTCACGTGATCGATAATCCACTCGCTGTTCGTCGCATTGAACTGCATGATAATGAAAAGTGAAATCAAACCACAACTGTCCAACTGAATTATTGCCCTGCCCTACTATGTGCACTACAGTGCAGTCTTCTAGATCATATTGAGGATTTAACTTCCAGCCTCAGCTTTGCACCTCAAAAGGAAGGTAGCAGACACGGACACATCGATAGTTTCATCCTTAGAGAACAGTTGAGAAATGGCAGAACATGTAGAAGAATAGGATGTTTTTCATTCAACTCATTCTCCGTTTATCTTGTGTTGTGTAGATGTTCCACCGATGCCAACGAGCTGTGACAGGTTTGCAGTCTCGTTGTGGCCACTGCACAGAGCAGGAGGAGAGGCTGCTGAGAAATGTGGTCTCCTCTCTGGCACAGAGCCTGCAGGAGCTGTCCACCAACTTCAGACATACACAGTCCAGCTACCTGAAACGTAAGAACTCAAATGATGTGTAGGGCGGAGTTCAAGCTGGTGAAAGAATTAAATCATTCTCAATCATTTATTATGAATGAAATCAAATATCGAATGTCCTTTTTTCCCCACCTGGCCTTCTGTATTGTACATAGCCAAGAGTATGTAGAATTTAGAGTCTATTGTGTAGCATCATGTTGATGCATTGTTTTGCAGGTATGAAGAATCGTGAGGAAAGATCAAAGCATTTCTTTGACTCTGGGCCTCTCATGGAGGAAGATGAAGATTTAGCTCTATATGACAGGGTGAGTAGCATTTTGCAAGTGTGCTCCAATGATCTCTCTCACACACACACACACACAACACACACACACACACACACGCACACACACACACACACACACTTTTTGGAGTCTTGTTTTGTTGTTATTAATAAAGTCAGTCTGATGTTGTGGCATTACCCAGCCTAGTCAGTTTCAACTTGATAACATAAACATTCTCAGTGGACCCAAGTTTATTTCCTGTCGCAGTGTTTACTAATATCTATAGCTGACAGGAAATAAACGTGGGTCCAAGCTGTTCCCTGGCAACGCAATTCCATCGAAACTTTCCGTAAGTTGTAACGTGTAGCAACCGGACTGCCAAAAAAAAAACATATTTCCACTCAGAGTCTTCCTATTACAGTATCGGTCAGTGTTATTATTGCTGCTCCTCTTGAGGTTTTCGTTAGGGTAACTTTAACCTGAGAAACCCCAGACAGTCTCGCAGCAAACTGTGTGGAGTGTGGGAGCTTCTGGGTGCAGCGTAGTGACTCTCAAGTCGAAAGGCTCTAAGGGGAAGGTCATAGCTACTAAAACCCTGCCCTTTCCTGGAATGCCACAGTGAATGCTTACCACAGGCCAGTTGCTCTGTTTACCACACACCACATTATTATCCCTGTGTTATGGTTTCGAAAAGATATATGTTAAGTGTGAGACAAAGGTGACTTTACCTTTTTAAAGTAAAAAGTCAGCATTGGTCAAAAGCAGCAGATGGCAGAAATATCAGCTGATTAACACGCATTCTCACCACTAATAGTGGTTCTCTGTCAAGGTGTTCCTTCTAGCACAAACATTCTCACCACTAACTGGTTCTCTGTCAAGGTGTTCCTTCTAGCACAAACATTCTCACCACTAACACTGGTTCTCTGTCAAGGCGTTCCTTCTAGCACAAACATTCTCACCACTAACACTGGTTCTCTGTCAAGGCGTTCCTTCTAGCACAAACATTCTCACCACTAACACTGGTTCTCTGTCAAGGCGTTCCTTCTAGCACAAACATTCTCACCACTAACACTGGTTCTCTGTCAAGGCGTTCCTTCTAGCACAAACATTCTCACCACTAACACTGGTTCTCTGTCAAGGCGTTCCTTCTAGCACAAACCTTTCACAACTGCTAATGTTTTATGACTGTGACTCATACTCAATACTTGGCAGATTGCTTTTGATTCAGATCCTCTACCAGAAATCGTATATTACTTAAATATGAACTGATCATAAAAACAGGAAGTGGATTATTGTGACATCATCCCAGAACAGAGTTGTCTCTCTAGGATACTCTGGCTATGTTCTGTTGAATATTCTGTTATTACATTATTATCTTGTGCAACCATTTCATTAACATAACATTCTGGGCAAAATACTTAAAGGATAAGGCCGTTGTAATAAAAAAAATTCTTTTATCGACAGCGATCGCCTCGAAAGTAATTCCAGTTTGAGGTGATCGCTGTCACTTCATACAAAACTACGATGCTCACATTCATTGCGGTGATGAATAATACCGACCAAAACAAAAAGTACGGCTCTGTGACTTTGTTTTAACGGTTTTTTGAAAACAATGGAGTTCTATGACCGCTGGATATGAGCTATAATCTGGTGTTGGCAGGACGGATCATACTTGTAAGTAGAAGAAATGCATTGTTGGTTTTGGTCTTTTCGTGGGCTATGTTGACAATAAGAAAAAAGTTTAATTACACCAGCCTTATCCTTTAAGATTCAGGTGTAATTGAATACAGTACAGTGTGTGCTTGGGCTCTCTGTCACTCACAAAAAATACTTTTTGTACTATTTTTCATTTGGCTTTTTGCCCATGTTCATATAATTTTACTTTTAGAATACATACTTAATGTTGTATTGGAATCTATCCAGCAAGCAAACTTCATCCATCCATCCATCCGTCAAGTGTCACATTGCAGCAGATACTGTAACTGAAATTCACATTGTCAACAACAGACCAGTGGTAACTTATTCCACTATGCCATTGTAATGATTATTTTATGTCTACTCCACCTTATCCTCTCAGGGATTCACAGATGACCAGTTGGTGCTGGTGGAGCAGAACACTGTTGTGGTGGAGGAGCGAGAGAGGGAGATCCGACAGATAGTACAGTCCATCTCGGATCTGAATGAGATCTTTCGGGACTTGGCTGGAATGGTGGTGGAACAGGTACATGAAGTAATTTTTATATTTGACCACACGATATATAGGAATAGGGCTGTCCTGATCAAGTTTTTTTTTGTTTTTTTTGCCCCTGGTCCCGATCCGAGTTATTTAATATTGAGTATCTGCCGATAGCAAGCCCCAATCCAATATGTGTATGATAGATAATACAGCTGCACAGTGCACATTTGAAGTACATGAAAGATAGTAAAACCAATCAAATGTAGGTGAGACATACTTGACAATTGAATAGCTCTGCATTAATACAAAAATACTATGCATCACAGCTTTCCCTCAATGGTTTTCATTTATTTTTTAACAAAAAAGGATCGGAATTTGATCTGGCTTAATATAGCTGACGTAGATCAATTAAAGTATGCTGTGATCGCCTCCGTCCCTATTTAGGAATGCACTTTGATGGTGCACAGACATACATGCAGTTGCACAAAAAAGTATTCCTCGCCCTTGTTTGCATTAACTAGCCTATTATCATAGTGTTATTATTATGAGACTTGACCCCTTTTACATTCAAGGTAGGACCTTGAGAGCGCCACCCAGTGTAACTCCCCTTTCTCCTTACTCTATCCTATGTTATCCCCTGCAATTGAATTGTGAGCCAGAAGCATGTTGGTCATGGGCTTAAGTAAATGCATTTTTAAATCCTTTTTGCAGCACATGTGGATAAGGTCAAGAGTGAACACTTTTTGGGGGGATTGTAGTAATACCAAAACAGTTTTTTTTTTTTTTTTTTTTTTTATTTCGCTGCTGTCTAGTGAAAACCCTATGTAACTCCATTTTTGGTGATAATCATGTTTTAACCTGAAGTTAAGGTTTCTGCGGTCTTTTATGGGTCATGACCCTGGGGCACATGAAACCCATTAAAAATCTAGGGTAGAATTATTTACAAAAAATAAAAATAAAACTACAGTGATTGTACTGTTATTTTATATTATATATTTTTCTCGTGGAGTTTTCTACTGTTTGTATTCCTTGTAATTGGTTTCAACACTTTATAAATGAAGTTTATTGTTATTGGAATGTGAAAATCAGGTCACTTTTTTAATTCCTGAAAAGTTGTCTTTTTGAAGATTTGAGGATTTCACACAACGGCAACATTATCTCAAATTTGGTTGTGTTGAATTTGTCAACCTGTTAAACAACTTTTGTAAGTAAATAGACCAGGTCGGCTCTGTCAACCTACAAGCTGTTTAACACCATAGAATCTTTGCATATTATAAACAATGTCCCGCTGAAATGTATGTGTATGTATATTCTTCTAATGACAAATTCCCTTATTCCCTTATAAGGGCACAGTGCTTGACAGAATTGACTTCAATGTGGAGCAGGCCTGTGTCAAAACAGAAGATGGGTTACAACAGTTACAAAAGGTAAAGCAAATGTCAAATGTTGATGTTTCTATGTATTAGTATTTGAAGCATTATTATTATTATTATTATTATTGTTGTTATTATTATTATCATTATGTTGCATATTAGTAATGGATATTCATAGCATTCTCATGACTTCATGCATTTCCTACCTAAATGGTGCAATGTCATAATGAAGGGCTATGGTTGTCATTTAATTATAATCACCTTGTTTGATTACATTAACCTGTTGTTTGCCTACCGAGATGTGTATGGTGATGATGTATTGGAGTAGTATGGATACACACAGATTCTTGGAACAGTAGTAGAAAAAAAGATTTATTATAACAAATGCATGGATAGTATGGTTCTGATTACAAACATTTGAAACAAACTTCCATGAATTCTAAATGCACTACAAACTCCTATTTAGCTGGCACGTACTGTCAGTCCTTACATCAAGAGCTCTGCTTTTTAAATGTCTAAAAGTTCAAATGGAAGTGAGCTATACCTTTTATCTCACCTGACATTCTCTTTGGTTTCTTGCAGGCTGAACAATATCAGAAGAAAAACAGAAAGATGCTGGTCATTTTGATCCTCTTTGTCATAGTCATTGTTCTAATACTTATTCTATTCGGAACAAAGTTTTAATCATGCATTCCTCCGCTTTTTTTTTTGCTTTCTGTGTGGATGTTTGGTGTGTATCTGTGTGGGCTCGGATGAGAGTATCATCATCCATACTTTAAAAAAGAAATGAAGCTGACTGCCTTTCATACCCACCAGTCAACATCTGAAGAATTCCAGATGCTCCCTCCCAGGCTGCACTATTGGTTTTGGAAATGTTTTATGGATTATCCTAATGAGAGAAAAAAAAGGATAGTCTGTATGAGGCCCATCTTAATTTTCTCAAGTGACCTGCACACAAACCACCCGGTGGACTTGGGGAGACAGACTTTGTCCTGACAATGTTGTAGTTCCCACGTTTTAAGACGTTTTAAGACGGAAAAAGACTTTTTAGTACCCGTTATGGTGTACTAATGTTAAGTTGTTTCAGCAATGCATTTGTGCTTGATTTTTTTTGAGCGCAATATGTGATAACTGTGTGAAAATGTGTAATGTCAGACAGTGCCACTGTCATTGCAAGCGTTGTGTTTCTTCAAGGAAAGCTGTGAAAACAGAATGTTTGTAAATGAGAAACATTTATGTCTTATTTGTTCTAACTAGGGATGCATGGATACCGATACTGGTATTGGGCCGATACCAGGATAAAAGATGGTATCAGGAGAATTTCCCCAAAACAAAAATCATACCAGGAGGCATGTGCAACATGTCGGAAATCAAAGCAACTCAACGTGATTTTCTGAATTTTTGAGGCATGGAGAGATGTTAGAGCTCTCTACTGATGAATAATGAATTCTCTCAATTGTATTTGTCCACTGACCCCAAACTAATGGTCTAAGACTTATACTGTTGTGTATAATGTTCAGTAAAGGTACTGGATCGGATTGGTACTCTGTATCGGCTGATACTTGAAGTTAAGAACTCGAAATCTGTATCGGCAATGAAAAAGTGGTATAGGTGCATCCCTAGTTCTAAAAGACTATGAATACCACAAATCATCATTCCAATCTACACCAGTGTTCCACTTTGATATTTTCCTTTTTAAAAAGAAGACAACAATGTGTTTTTTTTTTTGTTTTCATATTAGGGCAGCGACTAACCAGATGAGAATAGCCGTTTCATACCAAAAATGAGCTTCCTATTCATCTGGCCATTCTAAAAATCATCCCCTCTTTACACCAACTGTGCTCATTTTAAATCACTTTATCCCTCTTGCAGTTTGCACATATTGAAGGCTGATGGGGTGTGTCTCATGGATGTAATACTACTGTCTTCTGTATAATATATAAAAATTATTATTTATTTTTGAAGGACTCCAAATAATTCAGAGGTCGAAGTGTTCAGTCTTTGGCAGAATTTCTGTATTTTGAGTAAATTGTGTCTATAGTCTGAACTCAAGTTACTTTGTCCCTTCCACTTGAGTAAACATGATCTAGTCCAACACAACCCACCACTGTAAGAGAGCATTATCTGTTTGACATGTCTGCCTTTCACTTCAATTCAGTGTAATGAAAAATCTTGTTTCATGTTTGCTCAAGTATTCCCGTAATGACTGATGACCTGAAATGATGGATAGAATTTACTGTATTTGACATATCTGAACTCAATTGTACACTGTATACACTTGTTAAATCATCAATGTAGTTGATGTGAAGTTATGTGTGGAAATGGCTACGTCCCAGTGGTACTGTAAGGAGTTGTTTTTTTCTTAACAGGTATGGGGGGGCAGATTTTTTAAGAATAAACCTGGAACATGTTATTTGGTGTCTTTTGAACCGCAGCATTCAAATCAGAGTTCTTTTGGTCATGTAATTTGAAAGTTGCATTTCGCCCCTGAAAAACGTATCAAAATGGCCTATGTGTCATGAAAAAATTTTTCATTATCCTTTTTTTCAACCAGTTAAAACTTTTTTTATGTCAAGCTTGGCTGGTGTAGATCAAGTTGCCTTTGAAGGAATAATACCTCAAATAACCAATTTTCTGATTACATTTGT